>NEWO01000013.1:3618995-3632871 GCA_003013225.1 Phalaenopsis aphrodite
AATAACTGCTTGCAACTAACACACTTAAAAGACAGTGATCTTTTCCGAGCTCTTGAAGTTCTCTCATTGCAGCCCACCATTATGACCTACATGGTCTACAACTCGTGAAATTCATAAATCTTCTTCTGCGGCCTGCAGATGTCATCACAACTAATGCAACTCCAAACTTCGATCTCTACGGCTTACAAACATTTTCATAGCTCACATAGCTCTCAAATCCTACCTCGGTGGCCTACAAAAGTTATAACAACTCGTATAACTCCCAACTCCAACCTCTTTGACATAAGAAAGGTATCGTAGTCCCCTTCTACGATTGTTGTGGCCAATCGACGCTCCTAAAGTTATGGCTTATGTAGCCAACCACTACCATGGTTTTCAACCACAGCTTCTATGATAAATTGACGCTACAACCACAGTCTACAAGTTCAAGTCGAACTATCACCTCAATAGCAATTGATTACGACATTTACGACCCATGAAGATTATTATGGTTGAAATATCATTGTACATCAACTTTATAATTCTAACTTCTCTACTTCAGGAGAAGAGTGACACGTTTGCTCATAATTACATAGTGTATTATTTTAATTAGGCTAGACACAGTGGGTTTTTTCTCTTTATAGGGTTTTCTATATAAAGTTGTCCCCAACCTATTACTTTAATTACCCGATGCTAAATTTTTGTGTAACACTAAGTTGTTAATAATCACTCAACCTTTGTGAATCAATCATCAAACATTAGTTTGACAATTTATATGGGAAACAAAATTTAATCGAGTGCAATCCTGAGGTCTAGGATTTCGAGCCTCTATTTTGTTTTCCAATGAAATACAACAAGATCATTTTTGTAGGCCACAAAGGCCAAAGTTAGGAGGTGCAAGTGTTGTGATAACATACATAAGTCATAGATGCTAGAGTTGAGAGTTGCATGAGCTGTGATAACATTCATAAGCCATAAATGCTAGAGTTTGGAGTTGCATAAGCTGAGGTTCACGTAGGCTTGGTGGGCTACAATGAGAGAGCTTCAAGAGCTCAGAGTATATCACTACATTCTAAGTACGATGCTCATAAATAGTCATTACAGGGTGTGTTGTTGCACCATTTTTAAATGCATTGTTACATCATTTTTAGGTTGGTTTATTGCACCATATTCAAGGTTCGTTGTTACTTCATCTTTAGGATTTTTCATTACACCGTACGTAAGGCACGTCGTTGCACCCTATCCGAGTGCATTCTTATACTTTATTCTGGGTGTGTTGTCACACCATCTTTGGGTGCATTATTGCACTGTTATGTATGGTGCTTTTGTTACTCTGCAACTAATATCGAGATTCTGCAACATACATCATGATTCCTTAAGGGGCTTCATTACAACAAGCAGGGAGCATCTGACAGTGACATTGGTCAAAGAATTTAGGAACGGATGACATTCGACGGCTCTCCGATGTCGAAGTCGAACACTAGATCACAATTCCTTCTCTTTCAAGCGCTGGGCTTCCTCCGGTTCAAGGTATGAGTCTTTCTTCATGAAGAAGATAGAGCTTTATTTATAGAGTTCGGGAGAAGTAGTTTTAGAAATAAGAAAAGAATATGAACCACAAAATCAGATAAACCCGAGAGATTCCCTTGACCGGATGACATTTTGTGGAATTTTGAGTATCTTAATGATGTTTGAATTGAGTGATCTTGGGCTTGTTGGATTTGTTTCATCGCGATTCTCGATTCGACTATAATCTTGTTAGACTTGAATTTTGTTTGCCCTTTCAATTGAGCACTAAAAGCTTCTAAAAATAGTTTAAAGACTCGATTTGGGCTTGATTTGACTCAAACTAAACTAACTTTGGTGGCATCGTGTTCATCTTGTGGAACTGGTCAGTTTGACTATAAGTTTGTTGAAATTGAAGTTATGAATGAATTTTAATTGAATTTTGATTGCTTATTGCTAAAAAAATTACCTCGAAATTCTTGCTTCATCCTGAGATCCGTGCTAGATGATGAGAATTTTATTGATAATATAGCACATTTATTTATTTAAAAATTTTACTCTGAATAAATGCCAACTTGTTCTAATAATTTTTAAATGCTAACTTATATAACTTATATTGAACAAAGAATGAAGATATGTGATCCAACACTTTTGACGTGCTTTTGATAAGTAAATAAAAGGGTAAAAATTGAAACAAAAGTTAAAAATTTATGTGAATTTATAAATATTTTAAATACAATAGATTTTGGGTGAGTTGTTACACTATTTTCAAGACATGTCATTACACCGTCTTCGGGGTGTATCGTTGCATCATATTTAAGACTTGTTGTTGCATTATACTTTATTACCAATGTAAGGTCCACAAATGAAGACAAGCAGGGGACAAAGGACGATAGTCGACAAAGGTCTGCGATCTATGGTTGATGGTGGAGAAGTTGTAGGAGCAAAGTGTTTCCGGGAACTTCAGCACAAAATAACTCTGGAAAATGACTCTTTCTCTTCTCCTTTAGGTCCAGGTCCAGGTTCATATCCCCTTTTATGAAAGAGCTAGAACTTTATTTATAGAGTCTGAGAGTCTCCTCTGCAAAAAAGAAAATAATTTATACAACTTTATTGGACATATCCGAGAGATTTCTACGATCATATGACATTTTATTGACATTTACGTATCATGATAATGTCGGAACTGAGTGATATTGTGCTCGTTGGATTTGTCTCATCGAGACATTCAATTTAATTATAAAATTATCATATTTGAAATCCATGTAATCTTTTAATTAGTGGTTCATAGCTTTCAAATGTGGTTTTACTGTTTGATCAGTGCTTGATATGCATCAGATTGGACTAATTTTGATATCTTTGTCTCATCGAATTGATTAGTTTAGAAGTAATGTTAAAATTGAAGTTCAAAATAATTTTTAATTTGAATTTGGATGTTTAGTCAAATGATTTAAAAAAAAACTGTTTTTGATGGTAAAAGCTGGAAAAGGCCAATCACCTGCAACTTTATCGAATCAACGGTCCTTTTTCATGCTCCTGTCAGATAAAACAGTTCGATAGAATGAAGGAGACATGCAATTTTTAAAATCTTGAGGGGCTCTTTCGCATAAAACTTCCAACGTTCCTCATTTGCTCAAGGAAAAAGGTAATTTATCACTCCCTTCCGCCTCCACTTCTGTACAAACTCCCAAATCAACCCCATGCCCTAGTGGATTCTTCAGAGCTTTTTCGAGCATGGTTGGTAGAGGAGAGATGGAGGATACGATGACTATAACCCAGGTTTTCTCAGTGATGGCGAACGAAGGAGCGGCGCCATCTGAAACCCAAACCCTAGCCTTTGACGAGTGCTTGAAGCCAGCGAAGATGGTGAGAAATGCTAGCGCAGAGGTGGACACCTCGGCGCCGTTCGAGTCTGTTAAGGAGGCTGTTGATAGATTTGGAGGGAGCGCAGTTTGGAAGTCTCAGCTGAAGCAGTTTTCTAACGCTGCCGTGAGTAAATTTTCTGTATTTTGTTTATGCTTTTTCTCTCCAATAATTGAACATTCTTTTGGCTTTTAATTATTTATTAATCAAGTCATTGTAATGTCTTTCATAGCTGTCTAAATGTCATTGTATTTCATCTATACTTAAAAATTTATGTTCTTTTATATTTGTTAGAGCCAAATCTACTGTTTTTTCTTAATTAATTTATAATATATACTTCACTATAATGTTTATTCTGCTCTTAAAATTTACTTTTTTTTCCTTAGAACTCTTATTTTGTAATTTCTCAGAATAATTTTGTCATATTTTTTGAATCTCATCATCTTTAACTGATGCTATGTGCTAAAAAAATTAAATTAAGGTTATACAAAATTCTCACAAACTCATTGATATGTTTAGAATAATACACATGAGATATAAGTGAATAAAATAATTTTATTAGTGTAAGTGAAGAATTATAAAAGTCATGCCTTATAACTAAATAAGGCATTATTACAATATAATGAATATGAATCATGTAAGATGCCTCTTATGGTGGTATTAGAAGTTCTAAGGTAGGAAAATTATCATCGGGCAGTAGTTGTTTAATGATAGCTGATGATGAATGTTGGGAGTCATTGGATAAGAGTGAGTTAGTTTGCTCATTACTCTCATAGGAGAGAAATTTGTGTGATCTAGAGGATGAACATTGCAAGTCGATTGTTGGCATACTTTGGGTGATTGATGATATTGTAGATTGGAAGTTGAGCTTCTTTGGACGATTGACTTGATCATTTTTTTTTTTTTTGATAGGAGAGGAGATTATGTAATTGAGAAGATGGGTGTCAGATATTTGAAATTGGTAGACATTAGAGCATGATTAATGTGAAATGCTGAAAATTGAGCTATGAGGGACGGTCAAGTTGGTTGTTATTTGATAGGAGAGGAAACTGAGAACCCATATGACTGGCATTAGAGGAGAATGACGATGCATTTAATTTTGAAAGCTATATGATAATAATAGTTGACTTTGCTGTTCCTCTAATAGAAGAGGAAATTGGACAGTTGAGAAGATGTGCTTTAGACTTCAATCCTTGGTAGCATTAAGTGTCACTGTATAAGAAATGCCAAAAGTCGAGTGATGATGGATGTTTCGTGTTGGTCGTTCTCTTAATAAGAGAGGAGATAGGACGATTGAGAAGGCAAGCAACAAATGTTCGTTGTTGATGCCATTGGTCACTAGCAAGCATTGGATGACGACTAACAATAAACATTTGAAGTTGAGCAACTATGGTTGATGTGCTTGGTAATTCTCCTAATATGAGAGGATTGGGAGTCTGTTAAGAGAAGCATAAGATATTAATTGTTGGTAGACATCAAACATGCGTCATTAGCGAACATTGGATGACAACCAAAAGGGTATGTCAGGAGAAAGAAAGTGATAGACAATTTGTTTAGTCATTCTTCCGAAAAAAGAGAAGATTAATTAATTAGAAAAAATGAAGTCAAAAGACAATCAATGGAGAACAATAAAAGTTGGGTGATGTTGGGCTGTCAACCTGGTCATTCTTTTTATAGGATAGTAGATCAAACAATCTAAATGGCAAGATCATTGACAATATTAAATGGGGTCTATAAGTAATTGTTGAAAATGAGCAATGATGGGCATTCAATTTGGTCATTTTCCTAAGATAAATGGAAACTGGAGAGTCAAAAGTTAGGCATTAGATGTTGATGGATATGCAGATGCTGGTTGTTAGTTGATGAGGAATGTTGAATGTTCAATTGATGTTAGAAGTCAAAAGACAATCAATGGAGAACAATAAAAGTTGGGTGATGTTGGGCTGTCAACCTGGTCATTCTTCTTATAGGATAGTAGATCAAACAATCTAAATGGCAAGATCATTGACAATATTAAATGAGGTCTATAAGTAATTGTTGAAAATGAGCAATGATGGGCATTCAATTTGGTCATTTTCCTAAGATAAATGGAAACTGGAGAGTCAAAAGTTAGGCATTAGATGTTGATGGATATGCAGATGCTGGTTGTTAGTTGATGAGGAATGTTGAATGTTGAGTGTTTGTGGATAAAGAATGGAGACCATGCTATGAAGAAAATAATCAATGACCGATAAAAGGAACCTTAGTGGTCAATAAACATCTAACGTCGGTTTTTGGTGTGAAAAGTGACGATCAATGAGGAATGTTGGAAGTTCAGCGCTTGTGGATAAAGTTGAATTAATCATTCTTATGATGGAGGGTAGGCTAAATGATTAAGAAGGTTGGTGTCTGGTAGAAGACTAACGGTCATCAAATGAGGGTCACATTAAACGTCAACTATCTGATCATCCAGTTAGGAGAGTAGATGTTTTAGATTAGACTTATTTTCAGAAAGGCAGAGACAAACTTAAAAAGACTGGGGCATATTGTATAAAAAATGATCTTAATCTATTAGATTTAAATAAAAATATGACAATAAATAGGACACAATGGAGAAAAAATATTCATGTAGCTGATTCTGTTTGGGATAACTGCAACGCTACTGAAAAAGCAGTTGTTCAAAAAACTACGTTGGCTATTATAATTTTTTTTTAAAAAAATAAGATCGCAACTTTCTGGCAGCCACCGCAAGTAGTCAGGTATGGTAGAAAAACACAGTTTTTAGCTGTAACTTTTTGAGAACACAGACAAAAATTAGTTTTATCAAACAAGAAAAACTGCAATACGACACCACACTACCGCCGGATCGCCACCCGAAACACGCCCTTAGTGGAATAAAGGCTTATTATTGTTGTTGTATATTTGTATATAATATATTTTTTAGACCATTAATAATTATAATTAATAAATTTTAAAAACTTCATTAAATCATTTATAATATTACTTGCTTATTAATAATATTTAATAAAACATTTTAATTAGTTTTTTATTTTTAAATAATATTGAACCTTTACCACTACCAGTGCCATTAATAATTTGTTAAACACTGTCATTGTTGTGTCATAAGCTCCAGATTTTAAAAACAAAGAGTTGCATTAGGTAGTCGACATCAACGTAAAATTTATCAAAAAATCTTGGCATAAATCTTTTAAATTCGTTGCGTAAATGTTTGGGCATCCCTTGGAAGCAACACACGTATGATCTGAATACAGTAAAAAGTGTTCAATGACCGCTACATCAGCGTGTGTAGTTTTAAATAAGCAAGAGTTTCCTCATTATGGACAGATTCGAGTAAAGAAATTAGTCCATGAAACTAATATAAATAAATCTTGAAATATAGATACTCTCACTGGTAAATTAATAGAATTAATTGATATTATGATTAATAGGAAGATATATATCATATGTATTCGAGAAACTAAATGAGTTGGATAAAAAACTAAGAAAATTGATAGTTTAGGTTTTTAAACTTTGGTATTCAGGTAAAAGTCGCATTATAATGATGTTGGTGTAATTACAAATAAGAGTTTGAAAGATAATGTTGTAAAAATTAATAAAATTGTAGTCATAATTATAGCCCTTAAGATTGTTGTTGATACTAAAATTTTTTAATATTATAAGTGTGGAGGCTTTAAAGAAAACCAGTGGTGAAAAATCGGTAGTACTTGATGATATTACAATTGAAGTATGAAAATCTTTAGGAGATTAAGAGTTTCTTGGCTTACTAAACTCTTTAATAGTATTTTAAAAACTAAAAAGATGTTAAGGGAGTGAAGGAAGAGTATTTTGGTTCTTATTTAAAAATAAACGGGATGCACAAGAGTGTGCAAAGTATAAAAGATTAAGTCGATGCGTCATTCTTTAAAATTATAAAGATTTCTCATAATCAGTTTGAATTTATGCCAATCAGGTTTATTATGTAAGTTATACATTTATTGTGAGGTTTGATGGAGAAGTACAAATAGATTAAGGAAGGAGGTACATATGACTTTTATTGATTTAGAAAAAGCTTATGTTAAGGTTCCAAGAGAAGTCTTTTGGAGAGTTCTAGAGAAGAAAAGTGTTGATATGAAGTCATTAAAGATATATACTAGAGCTATTACTAAGTCGATGCGTCATATTTTAAAATTATGAGAGAGAGTAATAGAACATAAGTTAAAATGTGTTATAAAGATTTCTCATAATCAGTTTGAATTTTTGTTGGCCAGGTCTACCATGTAAGCTATACATTTATTGAGAGGTTTGATGGAGAAGTATCGAGAGAATAAGGATGAACTATATATTTTTTTATTTATTTAGAAAAAAATTATGATAATGTTCCAAGAGAAGTCTTTTGGAGAGTTCTAGAGAAGAAAATGGTTGATATGACTTATATTCAATTCATTAAAGATATGTATTCTAGAGCTATTATATGTGTACAAACATAAGGAGGATTGACAAAGTTTTCTTATTTCAGTTGGATTACATCAAGGATCGGCTTTAAGACCATTCTTTTTGCTTTAGTTATGGATGCTCTTACTGGACATTTACAGGAGGATGTACCTTAGTGTATGTTTTTCGCTGATGATATCATTTTTGTGAATAAAACTAGATAAAGTGTTCATGACAAAATTGAATTATGGATTATACATTGGAGTCTAAAAGCCTTTGTTTGAGTATAAGTAAAATTGAATATATGGAGTGTGATTTTAGTAGTAGTAGCTTTAGTGGTTGAGTTGTAATTATGGCTGATCAAATCATTAAAAGGCGTGCACATTTAAGATATCTTACATTTATTGTTCAAAGTGATGGTGATATAGATGTGGATGTTATTAGTAGAATTCAAGTTGGTTGGTTGAAGTGGAGGAATGCATTGGGCCTATTGTGTGATAAAAAAGTACCGCATAGACTGAAAGGAAAGTTTTATAAGATGGTGGTTGTCGGTCGTTATTTTTGAAAAGGAAAGGAATGATGAAAAAGGGATGGTTTTTATAAAATATGAAAATAGTTTTAATATAAATATGATTTTTGAAAGTAATATTTTAATTTAAAAATAGATGAGACCAAACGAGTCTCACATATTAAATAGTTTGGACGACTGGACGCGAAATCACAAGTAATACGCTATCATGAAGAATAAGCATACCACTTGATAGTAGGCTTAACCACCTAAACTAAGAAATTTATGACATCCGTTTGGTCTGCAAAACCTTTTATGTATGGTCGACAAGTTCCCTTACCTAATATAAAGATTAGATAAGATTTATTATACCTGGGTTCCAAGTTCCCTATAAAAACAAACCCCTATAGTTAATTACATCTTAAATGACCGGAATCACTTAAGAAGACTCTCGGTTAAGATCAGTGATTTTGCTTTCCAGATTTCAAAGACACATGAAAATCAAATGAGAATGTCTCAAATATGAATAGTTATTTTAAGGAATCCAAAGGAACGAAGAGTAGGAGATATCACAGATCTAAAGAGAACCCCTGTGATTTCCCAACTATCCTATTGTTTGGCTTTATGTCTTTAAAATAATATTATTTAATGTATAATCTTGTAATTTATTTTTAGAATTTAGGATTTACATTCACACAAATAGCCTAAAAAGATATGAGGATTTATACCATACCGTACGGTAACCTCGAAATCCTAAAAGTGTTAGGACTTATAATTGCACAACAGGGTTGTACAAATTTCCTAAAGATAAGGTGAGGATTTACTTTGTGCTAAACAAACTACCTCGAAGTCCTATGACTTGTTATTTAAACTAAAGAAAATGCTTAGTTGACGTGAACTTGTTTTGATATTGCTGATCCATCTCGAAGTTGCTCCTCTGTGCGTCATCACCGTGTTGCCCACGGTGTTCGCTCCAAGCTCCCCTTCGTAGTACCTTCGGATTTGATGTTAATTTTAAGGGTACATGCAATTGTTTAGTCAACGATCTGCTGTCGGGTACCTCCTATGAAACCAATTACTGACCTTCTATTCTAAGGTATAGTGTGTAAAAGAAACAGTAACAAGTGTAAGTTTAGTAACATAATTTAAGAAATGAACTAACATGAATTGTATCAACAAAAGAAATATCACATAGAAAACTGAAAAAAGAGCGGCAAATGACCCATGACGAAAGAAAATTCAAGAAAATCGACAAATGACCTACGACGGAAGTCTCGAAGCAAAAACAACAAATGATAACTCAAGGAAAATCACTAAGAACACGAGAAGATTTCGGAAAAAAACTACGAGTGTTTTACCAAAAGTTTCAATAAAATCCCACAAAAAATTCGAAGAAAGAAAACCTCAAGTACTCGGGTCAGGGTTAGGCTCAGATATTATATATTTGTACTCGAGGGACGTCGAAGGCTACTATCGGTCACTCGAATGGATGGAGCCCGCCACTCAACTAAAAGGTGTCTTACTAAACCTAATTTAGAAGGGTACTCGTTAGCCCGATACTGGTAATCGACAAGTGGACAACCAAGTTACAATATATTTAAAATTTATATTTTAGCATGCACATGAATTTGAGGCAGACAAAAAGTTGTATCAATTTGTAGTAAAAATATTTATTATAAATATTATATATGTTCTTATCAGTTTTGAAAAGTTATGATATTCACTGGTCGAGCACGCTGTCGGGCATAAGACTGCTAACAACATAAGAAGGTACGAGTCTTCCGCTAGTCTTGTGTCGGTGAATGATACTATCATCCTATAGTTCATCAAGTCCGAAGATTGAGTCCTGATGTCGTAGGATGAAATATCATTCCGTTCTACCACTGGCGTGCCTTTGTCATCACTGCCCTAAGCCCCAAAACAAAAAATGTACAAGTCCCCCGTTAGTCTACTTGCGACCTTGTTTGATGATTTATATATAACAAAATACTATATATGCGCACTTATACATCAGACATAAGCACAAAAAGCCTAAACCAAGAAGCAAGGAAAGCAAACCAAAAATCAAGAAATAAAAAAGAAAGAAGACCAACCCTCTTCCAAAAACAAATTTAGAAAGGAAAAACCACAGCGTCAAGAGGGTTAGCCTAAATCATCTGACTTGTGGGACTTTCTCGAATAAGTAAAAGAGGTGAATTCTTTTACTTGTTCGGAAATTCTCCAAATATTGCTAGCCATGAAACATCTCCAAAGGATACAACATAGAAAATTCTCAATCATTCTCAAATATCAGGAAATTCTTCATCTTTTCTATATCTTCTCTTTTTCCTTTTTCCTTTTCTTCTTTTCTTCTTCTTTTTTTATTGCAAACGATCTATCCTGCACCCGCAGAATGGGCCCCAAAACATTTCCAAACATCTAACAGATCATTCCTTAAAAAAGAGCATTTTGAATTCTTTTAAACATTAAGAATGGACAAATTTTATTCCACCAACATCAAAGTATTCAATTTCGCATCAAATTAAAAAGAGTTCCCATGCCACATGAACCCCACACTATTCAAAGGATCGCATATAAGCACTCATGTCCGGGGCAGCAAGGAAAACCACCCAAAATAGGCTCACGGGTAAGGGTAATAAGAAAAGCCCACCCAAGCCTAGCTTACGGGCAAAGGCACCAAGGAGGTACCAAGAGCACAGAGAGGAAATCAACCATCAAGCTTACGGGCAAAGGCACCAATGAACTACCAAATAGTGCATAAAGGACCAGGCATCACAAAAAGGCTCACGACCAGGGACAACAACACATGCAAGGCCACCAACCACCAGCACAAAAGGAACCACAATAGAGATGCTCATGGGTAGGAGCAAGCAACAAGGAATCAAAGAACCAAGGCGTGGAGGCTCACGATTAGAGACAACCAAGGGGAGCAACACAAGGCCCTAAAAACAAGCTTTCTCAGGCTCCAAAAATCAAATAAAATCACATGCATGTGTTTCGAACAAGGGCAAACATAATAGGGAACCAAAAATCAAGCCCCAAATCAATATTCCATATAATATGCATTTCAAATACGTAAACCGCAGCTTGGAGTTAAACCGAGACCTCAAAATAGGCCCCTAAGAGGTTTACAAAATTAAATTTTCACAAGTGCTTTACCAAAAACACTAGAAGATCCCGTGTTAAAAACCACAAGTGCTTTACCAAAAGTTTCGATAAATCCCACGAAAAATCAAAAGAAAGAAAACCGCAAGCACTCGGGTCGGGGCTAAGCTCAAATATTATATATCTGTACTCGAGGGACGTCGAAGACTACTATCCGTCACCCGAATGTATAGAGTCTGTCACTCAATTAGAATGGTGCCCTACTAAACCTAACTTAGGAGGGTGCTCCTAGTACGATACTGATAATGGACAAGTGGACAACCAAGTTACGATATATTTAAAATTTATATTTTAGCATGCATAAGGATTTCAAGCATATAAAAGAAATTTGTATCAATTTTGTAATAAAAATATTTTTTATAAATATTGTATCTATTCTTATCATGTTATGTTCTTATCATGTTCTGTTCTTATCAGTTTTGAAAAGTTATGATTGTCCACGAGTCATCACGCCGTCGGGCGTAGGACCACCAACAACCTAAGAAGGTACGGGCCCCCCACTAGTCTTGTGTCAGTGAATGATACTATCATCCTACAGTTGATCAGGTCCCAGGATTGGGTCTTGATGTTGTATGATATAATATCATTCCACTCTACCAGCGGCGTGCCTTTGTCGTCATCGCCCTAAGCCCAAAAAAACAAAATCGACCTACTTGCGACCTTGCTTGATGATTTCATATATAGCAAAAGACTATATATGGACACTTATGTGTCAGACATAAGCACCGAAAACCAAACCAAGAAGCAAAGAAAAAAAGAATAAAAAATGGAGATGAGAGAGATGAGTAACTGATCCACCCGAAAGATCTAAAAGGTGAAGGGTGAATCAACCCTCAAAACTTATGACGAAAAGATCTGAAAATAAGGACCTAAGGTCCTTGAATCAATCCAAAAAAGCTATCATTTTCTCAAATATTATAAATGGATCAACCCAAGAAGGGTATCCCTTCCAAATCTTATTTCGAACAAGTCAAAACAGGCTCGAATCATTGTGACGATTGTATACACGGCTCCGCCACCACTTGCATACTCACACACCCAAACCTGAACTCAATTGTGCATTTATATTATCCAAATTTTAGTGCCGAACTTGCACCAATTTTATAAGTTTTCAAATCCTCTCATAAATCTAATTCGTATCAACTTTATGATTTCCCGAAGTGAAGTTGTATGAGCTTTTCATATTTCACAAATCTAACAAAAAGGATGTAATTTTCAAACGACCACTTTCTAAACTCCAAAAACCTTGCATGTCACATCAAAATGCCACTGCTAATAGCCTCAAAATCGCAACTCAAAATGTCTTACAAAAATATACTTCAAAGTCCCAAAAACTGTAGCAAAAAAACCTCCAAAGATTGTGGTTAAACATTATCAAATAAAACCTCAAACTACAACTACGAGCCCCCAAAAACCGCAGCCAAGTACTACCAAATAAAGAGTCCAATTGTGGCTCGAAGCCGCAGCCAAACACGCCACAAAGCTGTTCCAAACATCTAAAAGATCATCTTTTGGAGAAAAAGAGCATTTGAATTCTTCAAGTAACAAGAATTGAAGTATTTCACCTTGCAAACATTAAAGCTATCCAATTCCACCTTAAATCGAAAGTTTCCAATGAGATATGAACCCAACACCATATAGAGGAACCAAAATAGATGCTCTCAGGTAGGAGCAGCAGAAGGAGCCACCAACCACACTCAATCACAAAGGAGCCACAAGAGAAGACTCACGGCCGGGGGCAGCAAGGAGAGGGCCAAGCCAAGCAAGGAGAGGGCCAAGCCACAAAATGAATGTACTTTCTTGGTAATTCTGACATTCCGGAAGCGTTGACGCGGTCCGTTTCGTAGTCGGATGTCGTTTTAAGGAATTCATTGATTTGTGTGCAATTTTCTTGTGTGCGAAATTATGACAATATGAGTGTCTTTCCTAGCTAAAATTGGTGTCTCAGACGCGTTGGAGCAGTCCATTTTGTCATCGGAGGTCGTCCGGAAAAGTTCGCATTTTTTTCCATCCTTTAAGCTCAATTTTAGTTCGATCTCTTGCAACTTAATGAATTTTGTGCATTTTGTGTGTGTGTGTGTGTGATGATAAAGTTCTGAAGAGGTTTCCCTAATGCTTGAGATCCTATTGATAACTTCTCTTTGATTTCTCACATGTTAGTCCTTAACCACTCGACCAAACGGCGATGGTTTGAGATCCATACGAGCACCACAAGAGAATCAAGAGGTGGCTTGAATTACTAATAGGGATGGGTCCCAATATTAGTCTTCTAAGATAGTCAGGAATTCTTAAAGCTAGATCCTAGGATCTAAAGATGAGAGAAATGACCTCAAAATTAGGTCAACAACAGGTAAGCCCCAAGGCCAACATCTCAAAGTGTTGAAACAAGTCCCAATATATATTTGAACAAGGGTAACAATAATAAAGCTCAAGAATCAAGTCTCA
>NEWO01000013.1:3632889-3676192 GCA_003013225.1 Phalaenopsis aphrodite
ACAAAATCCTCATTGACACTATTAAGACAGTCAAAACCAAATGCTAAGCTTTATGTAGCCAAACCAAAGGTGAAGCCATTCGTATTACTTGTTTTCTCTTGGCTTTCACAAGCTATATTCATCTAATTCCCTTAAATCCGTCAAAAAGGTGGATTCAATGAATTTGAGATTCATAGTAAAATGAGATTTAGAAACCTATAGGATTCATTTTGACAATTTCTACCTTTTGATGGAACTTTTGACAAATCTTGCTTAAATCCTACTTAAATCCACCTACCATACAATCCTTAAATGTATATATACATTATATATTTATGGATTCGGAGGGGGGCATTTTGGCTAGGGTTGTAAATGAGCCAAGCTCACTCAAGCTTTGCTTGTGTTCGACTTGTTTGAAATTAATTTTTTTTGAGATGGGCTCGTGTTGTCAAAATGGTGGCTTTGATAAACTTGAGATTTAGGCTAGAATGTTGGTAAAATGAGATTTAGAAATCTATAGGATTCATTTTAACAATGTCTTTTTTTGATAGAATTTTTGGCAAATCTTATGTAAATCCTACTTAAATCCACCTACCATACAACCCTTGAATGTATATAGATAAGATAATACTTATGAATTTGGAGGAGGCATTTTGTTCTAGGGTTGTAAACTAGTTGACCTTGAGCAGCTCAAGCTTAGCTCGTTTGAAATTAATTTTGTTCGAAATTGCTTGTGAAAAGTGTATGCATGTTTGATTTGAATTACATATTCATGTTTGTGTTCAGCTCATATTCGACTTGAAATTGACTCGTTTAAATTAATTAGAAAAATAGATATAAGATGTTGGATTCGAACTTACACCATTCTTGTGCAATAAAAGGTGCGGAACCACATGATCACATGAGTTGTAGTGATTTAAACTTTGATATAAGTATATATAATATATTGTTTTATAAATATTATATATAGTTTTTTTTTATTTTGAGCTAAAACAAGCCGAACAAAATCAAACAAAAGTTTGTTTGTGTTTGACTCGTTTATATTTCGAGCTTAAAAAATTTGTCTGTGTTCGGGTCGCTTCTTTAACGAACGATTCAAACTCGTGTTACTTAGAAAGTCGAACATGAGTTGCTCATGAAAAAAGAGCTTTTTTGACATCCCTAATTTTGGCCATCTATCAGAATCCTAAACACTATATTAAATGATCCGAATTAGTCCCTATTAATCATTTTATGTTTTTTGGGCATATCAATACCCAAAGAAACTCAAAGTTGAATGATTTTGTACTCGTAAGATTCATCTTATCATGACTGAAAATGTTTGTTTTGATCTTAAGCATGCAAAATTTAGGGATATTTGTTCCCTTCAAATGGCTTCAGTAACTTTATAATTATGCTTAAAATGTTTGAGTACTGCTAATGTGGACTTAAATGAAAGTATTTTTGGTAGTATCGGGTTTTTGTGGTTAAAATGTTTCTTCATTGACTACTAAATTGTTAAAATGTAATTTGAATGGTTTCATACTCATTTCCTAAAATTTTTATTTTAAATATGTGCTAGCAGCTTTGAGTTATGGAATTTATATCAGTATTCATGCTTGATTAGATAAATTTTTTATCTACAATCAAGATAAATTTGGGGCAGTTGCAGCTATTTGAAGAATCAATTGTGAAGCTGGTGAAAAAGAAGCTTATTCAAAAAGTTGCGACGGCTATTACTATATATATATATATATATATATATATATATATATATAGAAAAATCAGACCGTAGTTTTCTAGCAGCCACCGCAGGTAGCCATATCTGGTGGGAAATCGTAGTTTTCAGCTGCAGCTTTTTGAGAACGCATTTGTCAAGTAGGAAAAACTGCGGCGACGTACTGCACCACCACCATACCGCCACCCAAACACACCACCCTAAGCTTATCAAAATCACTTAATCTTTTATCTTAGCTTTTCTCTATATTTTATTTTATTATTTCTTATTACCATGTCTACTATATATATCATTAGAACTCTAGTTTTGGTTTATTTTCTACTCTTTCTGCAAGCCCTTTAGCTTTCTTATAATCACTATAAATTTCAATATTATTCATTTCTTGTCTAGTTTTAAAAACAAATCTATTTTCATTAATAATGTTTTGTACCTCCTCATTCCCCCACTAATTCTCATTGTCTGATCTATCACATGAAAGCTTCAACAGCAACACTTCTAATGAAAATACAAATGAAATGTCAAGGTACTTCATTTTATTTTATTTTATAGTAAAACTAGTCTGTAATCTGGTTTAAGCATCCTCTCACACTGGGTGAGATCATATGAATTAGGTCTTCAACGATCAAATTGGACTTTTAAATGTAATTAGATCAGAGCTATGCGGGTCAGCTTAAGCTTCTAGACTGCAACATTTATTTAAGGTGCGCTTGGAGCAACTTGTGCTTATCTAGATAAGCCATCTTATCATGAAATGCGGCCCGCGGGTGGCCTGCGGGGTTCGACCCGCGGTCTGTGTTTAATGTAAAAATTCAACTGCATTTTCGGATAAGCTGTCGAAACATGTTTTCCAAACAGTGAAACAGCGTTTTGAAAATGTCGCTCGCACTTATAAGCTGCCCCCTTAATCAATATTATTGATTGGATTGTGTCAATAGGAGTTGCAGGTCTCAAATCCATACTTTGATATTAAAAATTTTAATTAACTCATCCACTATTAAAGCTAATGAGAGTTGAATATGTTTCTTATTAGTAAAATATAATAGATTAGTATGGTATAATGATAAATTCATATGTTTAAGATGGCACATTAGTAAAAATGCTTTTGTACATTAAGTTCTTATAAAATTTTCAACACGGTTGGAGCTCTCTTGACTCTGGTTTAAGTGGGTGTCAAACTATCAATTTGAAATTTCTTAGTGCTTTATAATATGCGGTTGAGATGGTGGCTCGTGGGTCTTGAAGGCCAATGGAACTTCAAGGCCCAAGGTTTATGTAGCCAGACCAAAGGCATAGCCAATGGTATTACGTGTTTTCTCTCGCTTTTTCCGATGCTATATTCGTCTAATCCTATAAATTTGTTATAATAGCAAATTCATTAAATTTGAAATTTAGGCCAGAATTGAGGTAAAACGAGATTTACAAATCTATAGGATTTATTTTGATCTTTTGATAGACTTTTTGGCTAGTCATGTGCAAATCCTACTCAAATCCGCCTACCATACAATCTATAAATGTATATAAACTTGATATTTTTATGGATTTTGGAGGGGCCATTTTGGCCATCTACCTGAATCTTGTATGCTCTATTGAACAGCCCGAACTAGTCTTTATTAATACTACAACAACAACTACTACTACTACCACAAGCCTTTATCCCACTAAGTGGGGTCGGCTACATGTATCATTTTTCACCATTGTGTCCTACATGAGTTAGTCTTTATTAATCATTTAATTTTTTTAGGCATGTGCATGTCTAAATGACTTCAAATTTGAACGATTTTGTATTCATAAGATTCATCTTGTCATGACTAAAGATGTTTGTTTCGGTTGTAAGCACACAAAATTCCAGGGATATTTATTTGCCCCTTTCAAATAGCTCAATAAATTTGTAATTATGCTACAAATGTTTGATTTCAACTAATTTGGACTTAGATCCCAACATTTTTGGTATTATTGGATTTGTGTAGTTGCACTGGTCTGCATTGACTACAAATTTGTTAAAATGAACTTGGAATGATCTCAGTTATTTCCCAAAACTTGTAGCTTAATTATTTTTTAGGTTTGTGATATGAAATTTTTATCAATATTCATGATTGATTAGATTAACCCTTCTGTGATCTATCAACCAAGATTCTATTTTCTTCCCTTTACAATATCTAAGCCTATCAAAATCACTTAATCTCTTATCTTGTTATTCAATATATTTTATTTTTTCCTTTTAGTACTAAATGTACTGTATATTTTATTTGTACTTGATTATATATATCATTACAAACTCGTCTTTGGTTTGTTATCTATTCTTTTTGCTAACAAAAATAAGATAACTTTCTTATTATCATTATAAATTTTTGCCAACATTTAGTAACGCATCTCATTGTCATTGTATGATCTATCGTAGACAAACTTCTACAGCAACCCTCTTAATGAAATTAACCATCTTATTTGTGTTTACATGACACTAACCTTAATTAAATCTTGAGTTACTTTATTTTCTTTATAAAACAACACTCTAATTTGGTTTAAGCATCCTCCCACACTTGGTGAGATCACATGAATAAGATATTCAAAGATCACATTAGGCTTTTAAATGTAATCAGATCAGGGCTATGCTGGTCAACTAAAGTTTATTGACTAGAACTTCTATTCAATCCATGTTATGAATTGTTTTGCATCAATAGGGGTAGCGGTTCTCGAATTCATACTTTGGTCTTGGAAATATTAACTCAATTAATATTAATGTTAAAGAGAGTTGAATAAGTATCATATTTGTAAAATGTAATAGATTAGTATGGTTTGCTAATAAATTCATATGTTTAGGATGCCACATTGGTAAAAATACTTTTTTACAATAAGTTCTTACGAAAGTTTGAATGAGCTTGGGGCTCTCTTGACTCGTATTTAAGAGGGTGCGAAATTGTAAAATTTGAAATTTCATAGTTAGCGCTTCTTAACATACAGATGAGATGGTGGCCCAGTAGTTCTTTCATTATTTTGAATGTTGTTTATGATTGCAAATTCTATGTTATAGTTTTCACCTTAGAACAATCCATTTCAGTCTCTAATGATCTACGTATTGGCTTGCAACATTTTATTTTATTTCCTATGACATGTTATGGTTTTTAACTAAAATGTTCTGTTATTTTTTAAGTGGATGGGATGGGATGGAATGAAGCTATGTGAAACCTACCCCAAATGGACCGTGTTTGACCACCCCAGATGTTGAGCTTGTGTTTGCTTTTACGACTTTCTTGAAAGGAATATTTACATACATAGCACTCAATTCTTATGTATTTACATATGTAACACCTAAACTTCAATTTTTACATACGTGCCAACTTACCTATGGATGAAATTGTGTACTTCACTTTTTAAAAGTTAAAATGTTGAAATTTTTTAAGCCGTGTGAAAGATTTGGGTGATGTAATATAAAAAAGTAATGTCTAGGTGTTAGTTATGTAAATGTATAGGATTTGTATGTAGATGTATAGGATTTGTATGTAAATGTCCCACCTTGAAAATGTATTAATATTTTGAAGTTATGATAATCATTTCCCATTGCAATTATGAAAATAATGCTAAATCCTTTTTTCTTGTGTATGATTTTACATGCTCATTTATGCATAAAAAAAATAAAAATAAATAAATAAATAAAACCTCATTTATGCATGAAAATGTAAAATCTCTGAGTTCGCATAACCTGGCCGAGTGCCCTCCATCAGTTCGATTCATCTTATCTATTATGATCAACAATCGTACAGAGTCGCAGAAAGTTATAAATGGTTTTTGATAATGTACCTGTCAAAATTTTGTTATTTATGAAGAATTTCATGCATACCACTCAATTCTTATCTATTTACATATCTAACACCTTAACTTCAATTTTTACATATACACCGCCGCCTTATCTATGCATGAAAAGGCGTATTTAAAAGTAAAAAAAATGATATTTTTGATGTGATACAAAAGATTTAGATGAAATAAATATAAAAACTAAAGCTTATGGGTTAGATATGCAAAGACCTGAGTGCAGCATTTCATCTGGTTTTCATTGGATTATTTTATGAAATGTTTTCTAAGATTTAATTACTTTTAGTTATAATATTTCTATATGCATTCTAGAAATGTCTCAAAGCGCCTTTTCTTCTCAGAAACACCATTCAATGGAGGATTGTGAGCTTATAAATGTGCAAGAACAGACAGCTCAACTGGAGAAGGAACTCATCCTAAAAGAAAGTGAAACTCTTGAAGTTCTGAAGGAACTCGAAAGGACTAAAAGAACGGTGGACAGCTTAAAAATAAAATTACAGGATGAACCCTCAGAAGTCCGTAAATTTCCCGAAACCCACACAGTTATGCAGGCAACACGATCCCCGGTATCAATTTTAGCTGTGCTCAGCCAAGCAAAACTGAATCTGAGCAGGAAGACAGATGACCTGGCCAACATTCGAGCTTCGATAGACTCATTAAACCAAAAGTTAGCCGAGGAGAACGAGTCAATAAAAAAAACTCGTGAAAAACTTTCGTTAAACAGAGCCGTTGTTTCTTCTTTAGAAGATGATTTGAACCGAATGACTTTGAAACTGCAGTTGTCCATAGATGCAGAAGAGAAATTTAATGGAGATCCTGCAAGCATTTCATTAGAGATTAAAAATCTGATTTCTGAGAGAGAAAACTTTAAGCAAGCCACGCAAACTGCTGCTTCAGAAGTATTAAAATTAACTTCTGAGATTGAACAGATGAAGGTTAGTATAAAGGCTGTTGAAATTAGGTGCTCAGCTGCTAAGAAGATGGAAGAGGCAGCTAAAGCCACCGAAGCTGCTGCGATCGCTCGGATCAAAGCTCTTATAAACAGCAACAGCTCAACTTCAGGTTTGCAAAATGAACCTCCACTCGTCCTTCCAATGAATGAATATCTCATCCTGACTCACAAAATCAAAGATGCCGAGGAAAACTCGAGGAAGAAAATCGAATGCGCCATGCTTGAGGTTGAAAAAGCGAACCAGTCGAAGCTGGAGCTGATATCTAAACTGGATGAAGCTGAAGCGGATGGAAAAACTAGCAGAAAGTTACTCGAAGAAGCCATGGACCGTGCAGAGGCTGCAAATCGAGAAAAACTAGCATTTGAAGAGGTGCTGCGGAGACGAAGGTCCGACCATGGCCAACGTAAACGCTGCATTTATAACTCTGCCAAGTTTAAGAACTCCTATCCGTCTCATCAAAGAAGAGACCCTAAGTTGATTGATCTTAATGGGCTTAATGTGATTGGTGATTATTCTAGGAATAGAATAAAGCACACATTGTCTATAGGAGAAATACTGAGCAAGAAGTTAGTTGGTCCTGGAGATGATAATGATTATGACACAGTAATACATATGAGCTTGAATGAAAAAGCGACGGTTCCGCTTGGTCAAATACTGAGTAGAAAACCTGAAGTTTTATCTCCTGAGAATGGTTGTGGATCTGCTCGTAAGCGGCATCATCATACGAAGAGGAAGAGATTTGGGTTTGTGGTGTTCTCGCATCTGTTGAAGAATGAAAGATTGAAGAGCAAGAAGAACAGCAAGAACAAGAAGAGAAAACAGATTTCAGTTCATGGGTGATTATGGTGTGGATGTTAAGTAGGTAGCTGGTAGCTCTTTTTCTGATATGTTAGTTTTGTTCTGGATATTGTTTTTCGTTGTTTAGCCCCACTACTTGTTGCATATCAACAAGCTGTTCTTGTCTGTAAAAATGTGTGTTTTGATGGCTCTGCTGTTCTGCTTGGTGGAGAGTAGTTTTGTCTTCTGAACAATTTACTGTTAGATTGAAGATGGAAGTCAATGTATCTGAATTACTCAAATCTCTTACGAGTTAAAACTCTTGAAGTGCTAGCTCACATGTTCATTTGGCGCTTTAGGATAATGAATTTTGACAAAATTAAGAAATTATGATTGAGTTTTATTAGAGATAGAAATGTGGATATTGAAATATAGTTGTGTGAGGGGTGTAACACACAAGGATTCATGACACGAACATGGCCTGATAAATTGTTGATAAGTAGGGCTATGAACAAACCAATGCACTTGGTGTACAATTTGAATTTTGTTTGATTAATACTCGATTAAAGTTGTTCATATTGATAAATAAATAAATTTTGATATTTTTGAAGTATGAATGTCAAATGAACCAAAAATAAATATGGTCTAAATTATTTATTTATGATTATAAATAAATTTTATTGTTAAACAAGTAATTTGTTAATAGTATAGTAAGCTCAATGATAATTCGAATAAAATATGATTACTTAAAATTTCCTTAACTATATATTTAGTAGTGATGCATTATCAACAAATTTCATCTTTTGACATGAATTTTGAGGTGGTTTTTTGTAAGAAATATTTCAATTTAAATTAAAAATTATTCAGAAGTCTTATTTCAGTGAACCTAAAATCAGCTGGTTGGCTTGATTGTATGATTCCAATGATATCAAAATTGATCTAATTTGAGTCAAATTAAGTTCGGATCAAGTTATTAAACTATTTTTTGAGGTTTTAGGTTGTTAATTGAAGTGTCAAATGAACTCTAAATTTGACGTGTTTATAGTCAAATCAAGTATTTCGATGAGAGGAACCCAACGAGTCCAAGTTCATCTAATTATAAGGTTATTAAGGTCATGGTATTATCAAAAGACCACTTATGATGAAGGGGAATCAACATGGGTTGTTTGATAGGGTAGTTATTTACCAAAGTACAAAAATGCCCTCTTTAGGACTTATAAATAGATCTCCTCTCTTCACTTGGAAGGGGAGGGAGGAAGGAGTCAAATTCTAAAGATATTGTGGACTGAAGACCTGTCGATAGCTCCTGTCTTCCACATCAACTGTTGCTCGCAGTCCGCTGTCGACCACCGCCAACTGCCCCTTGCTTGTCACTGTTTGTGGACTTTGTAGAGTAACTAAGTACCCAACGACGCACCCTGAATACGGGGTAACAAAGTATCCCAACTACAGTGTAACACACTATCATCAATACTGGGTAACAAAAGTATCTTGAAATTTGTGCAATAAAGTATCTAGAAAACGAGGCAACAGAGGATCCCAAATACTCTATAAATTAGTATTCTAAAGACGGTGTAACAAAGTATCACAAGTATGGGGTAATGTGCAACAGAGTATCCTGAATACGAGCTAAATAAGTATCCTGAATATAGTGCAACGAAGAATCCTAAATTTTGAGGAACAAAGTATCTTGAATATGGTGTAATGACACATGATAAATATGGTTTAACAAAGTATCCCAAACACAATGTATCAAAGATCCGACGATAACTCCATAGGACAATTACTTACGACATTCTTAATTAGAATATGACAATTTTGCCCAAACTTCAAAAGTTTTTTATATGTTGTATAACAATAAGTATTATCTCTGGTAAAAAATAAAAAACCTGAGAGAAAAGTTGCAACCAACAACTTGTGTAACATCAACTATAACCTCTTTAGCCAACTGACGCTCTTGCAGCTAGCAATGATAGCCTATTTAGCCAGTTACTTCTATAACTTTCGACTATGACCTATGTGAACAACTAGTGCTCCTGCAATTACCAACTATGGCCCGTGTAGCTAATTATGCAACTTCCCACTATGATCACTCAGGCCTACTGATGCTCTTACAGCTACCATCTACTACCCATGTACCTAATTATTATTGCATTTTCCTACTATGATCTTTGTGGTCAACTGATGCTATTATTGCTACCACTCACAACCTATGTGACCTACGAGTATGTGGTCAACTGCTACTACAAATTTCAACTATGACCTCTGCAACTAATTAATATTGTTGTAGTTTTCAACTACGACCTTCATAGCCAACTGACGTTATTGCAACAGCTAACTACAACTTTTATGGCTAACTACTGCATTTGAAGCACAATTACGATCTTTGTGGTCTGCTATCGTTATTATATATCACTAAGAACTATATTTATTGCACAGTTAAAGTTGAATGACTATTGTGTGCCTATAATTATCAGTCATTCAATTCTATCTTCTCTAATTCAAAAGAAGCATATACACATATACTTACAAACATATATTGAATAATGTTTTTTCATGTAAAAATTGTTGGTGGCTTTTTTTAAAACTTTTTGTATTGTGTTGAGACGTTAAAATTATCACTCTACTGTCGTAAAACATCCGAAAAAAATCATAATATATTATAGTTTAATATTATTATGTATATTAATTTAATGTAGCAATTTTATTTTTTTTTCTTTATTTAAATGAAATAATTTATTAGTACTTATTTAAGTTATTTGATTGCAATAAAGTTTGCTTACAAATTTTTATTTAATTGGGCTAAATTAGTTAGATGTTAATTCAAAATTCATTTTGGCAGTAAATTCTTGTTTGGTTGTTTCCATTAGCTTAAAAAGTTTGTTTTTCTTTTTTTCTAAATAAAATAAACATTGGATAATAAGCAATTTGTGTTTATTTATGTTAGAAAATTGTTTCTTTCTTGAGAACTAACATACATACCCTTTATTTTCTATGTATTTATATATGTCATATTTAAACTTTATTTTTAAAATTTATCCGCACATAAAAAAATTGGTAGTCTTTTGTATATGAGATGGATTGATGATGGCTCAGTGATTATGCATTTCCTTCTTTGTTGAGATATCCCGTGCATGAACTCTTGCCAACAAGGGTGAAAAGAAGTCGAACACGAGCGAGCCCAGGCTCAGCTTATGTTCGGCTTATTTATATTTTGAGCTCAAAAGGTGTGTTCGTGTTTGACATGTTTGCTTAGCGAGCTTACATGAGTCGTTCAAGAACAAAGAGTCGTTTTGACAACCTTAATCACGTAGCCATAAAATGTTAAAGATTGAGGCAAGATTTAAAACATCATTTGAATCTGATATAATAGTTTTTATTCTATTTTCTTAATTAATATTTTAAATTGATTATAAATCTTTGTAACCTTGTAGTCAATAAATTTTTTTAAAAAATATTATTCATTAAAAATATATATATAATTGATTAGTAATATTTCGAGCCAAAACGAGTCCAACAGGAACAAATAAATATTAGTTCGTGTTCAGCTAGTTAACTTAGTAAATGAGCTGTTCACGAACAACGAGCTGTTTTGACAGACTTGCTTGCCGGTCTCTTAAAAAAAATGATTTAAGATTTAGAAATTTTAATAATATATATAGTTTAATTAAAAAAAATAAATGAATATGTCGATATGTCCGAGTGGTTAAGGAGACAGACTTGAAATCTGTTGGGCTACGCCCGCGCAGGTTCGAACCCTGCTGTCGACGTATGTTAGCTTTTTTGTACAACTTTTTATTGGCTAATGATCAGCGTAACGTAGTCCAGCGGAACATTGGAACGCGACATTTGATTTTCTGTGAATAGCATTTTCATCGCCGTACTACGCCGCAAAACTTCTCCGGCTCCTCTTTGCTTCTCCGTTATAACTTATTATCGAAAGGAGTTGGTCGAGCAGGGCAGCTTTGGGAGTAGACCAAAACCTAATTGTTGAATCGTTCTCTGGTAATAATTTGCATTTTTTATTGTGATTTTAGATTCGTTAGACGGCGAATAGAGGCTTCGTTCTTATTGATTCTCAATTCTCCGTGGATTTCTATTTGCTGCAGCTTTTACATAATTTTCTTTTTATCTCTGCGTATTAGATGTTTGTTCGTGCGTAATTATTCAGGTTATGCGTGCTGCTGCTTCTTTTCTTTTCCTTTTTTTTTTTTTTGGTTTTTTGGTTTCACTTCTTCCCTGTATTCAATCTCCTGATCCTGTTTCAACAGATTCTGATTTACTATGGGATCACGATTCTTTCTAATTTTAAGGGAATCTGGTATTGAATGGGAAGTTGTGAGTATGTTGATTGATAAACTTTCAGAAAATTTAAAGAAATACATGCGTTAGAGCTCTATGGCTTGATTTGTGCCCTGGCAAAATCATTTACTTTATATATATATATATATATATATATATATATATATATATAAGTTCATCTTTTTTTCTCCACGATTGAGTTGTGGTACAACCTAATGTTAGACAGAGTTGATACCACTAAACCTTTTGATAAAAGATGTTGTCTTAATCTTGTGATAAATATGATCTTCCGAAGATTATGTTCTTTGGCTCCTCGAATCAATGAAAATTTTGACAACCTTCTACTGTACGTAGATTTGTGAGGTGAACAACGGCTTACACTCATTAGATTTAGGTATCAAACTCAACTCTTTCCTTTTTATTAATGTCATCAAGGAAAGGCATAGTTACAGTTGATTCACCGGTTCTAACCTTTGGTCCTGGTCCGCTATAGTGGCCTCCTTCTAGTTTGCATTCTCCTTTAATTTCTGTGGAAAACTTGGATGAACATTTTAGTGTTGTATTCTACTGTGCCGCAGGATTTAGTGATGATCACTATAAATTTGATTCCAAGAAGAAGAGGTTGTTGCAATATTCTCCTTGTCAAGACACTTTTGATTCTACTTTTATTTCTCGTAGCCTTTGGTTTTTCTCTCTCCTAGAATTTTTTAGAGATATTCCAAAACATCTCTGCCATGTAATTTGTTAACATAGAGATATCTTTCAATAAAGTACCGATTCCTGAACTCTGTTATGTAATTTTGCACTGTCTCATCTTATTGTTGTTGCAACTCATGACATTTTCAATGTCTTTTTTTTCTGCACCTCATAAAGTAGAATTCTTATCCTAGCAATCTTTTGAATTGTCGCCATGTTTTGTTCTGAAGATCATGATTGATATAAAGTGTTCCATTACATTATTACATACTTGGTGAGTTTTGGCCGAGCAAATAAAAGTTTCTCTTGAGAAGAATATCTGTAGAGACTAAAATAAGTTTCAAGTTGATCTATCCATGCATCAAGCTTCTTGACATCAATAGAACCATAAAATACAAGAATATTGATGCATCAAGCTTCTTTGAAAAGTTGCTTGAGGCATTGTCTTTCTTCGAGTCTTCTTCTTGCTTGGTAAAGCTATTATTGGTTCTCATTATCGAATGACAAAGATATCTTTATTTGAGTCGATCCTTCTCATATATTGGTTCTTGATTCATCACTAGTACTATTCATTCACCATCTTCATCATCGTGACTGTCTACTATTAAAAGAATCGACTTGGTTAGCCACTTCGTTGAACTTATCTTCTTATGAAGGTTTCATATTAGCTTTCTGTTTTTCTTTTCTTGAAAGATCTAGGAAGTAGACAAGTTCCTTGTCTTTTAGAAGCTATTTTTAGTCTGCACCTGGCATCAGGGTTATTTTGAACCTAACACTCACATATAAAAAAACCTTACTTGAAACACACCCACAGGACATCAGAAGAGATCTAACCAACATGTCGAGTATGCGGGATCGAAAGGAGGGGCTTATTAGGATTCTTGTTTTTTGGAGTAAGAAATTTATGTTTAATCTAAATAACTAGACAAATATAGAGGAGGAACCCAATTTTTCTTTAGCTCTCATACTTTCTCTGAATCTTTGATTCCCATATTTTAGAGTTGCATATAGTATCTCTCAAATAATGGATTCCCATTCCTCTCTAAAACATTCTTTTATATTGATGGGGAATGCCGGTTACATTAATGAGCAAGATTTATTAATTACGAGAAATCATGATTACGAGTTTCAAAACAAAGGCATCGTTTTTAGCGCCGACTTTGTGGACTGCTAGAAACAGATTTGTACTGTAATTTAGTAGAAACAAACTTTTTTGGCCACAGAGTTACTTGACTTCTGCACTAACATCTTCCTACTCCTAGGCCTTATCAATTCTCTCATCAACTTTGATAGATTTCTCTTGATAACATTATGGTCTTCTTGTGATTTTTTTTGGCAACATCACAAGCCTCTTGAAATTCCACTATATTACTTTCAAGTTCTCTTTACTTGTCCTCCAGGCACCTTCCCAACAAGCTAACTGATCTCATAATAAGTGATTTTTTTGGGTCTTAGGTATTTTTGGGTCAAGGCGTTCATGAGTTTCTAGTGGTGATTCCTATCATTGTTTTAGGAACAGAAGGCTCCTCTAGTTCAACATTTTATGAGGAAGACGGCCATTTGTAGTGATTGGCATGTCTTTGTATAATATTAATTAAGTGAAGATAAATTTGAATTTAATACAAGATTCTGCAAAATATTACAAGAAACTTTGATGTTAATAGAATATCTCATTAGATCTACCAAATTCAATGAATGATCTCTTCAAAATATTTACATTAAAACAGCAAAACTTTCCAGTATCTCACAAAAATGGAAATTCGATCATGTGTTATAACATTTTAACTAAAAGAAATTTCAGGTCCATATGATTGACGCTTTACACATCTCATTTTTAATTTATATTTTTGGCTATTATAAGATTCACACTTACGTCCCTTGAACTGTTTATAATCCTGGCTGAATCAATTTCCATACAGTTGCTCACGATATGAAATATACAAGGATAGTGCTGCCAATTAGAATAACACGTTTGTTGATGCCTTTCGTGCAGGCGTAATGGTCTCCAAAGTGGCTTTTGTTTTGCTCATTGTCGTGATCATTGGCTGCATTAGTTACAATGATGCCAAAAATATAGAGCACTTAAATATATTGGGTAAGTTTCAAACCTTGATGGATTATTTCCAATTTCCCTTGGTTCATTTTTTTTATTTTCATACAATAAATTTGACCTGTGGAGAATTGTTTTTTTTTATTATTATTATTTTTTTGCACTAAATGTAATGTTTCTATGGTTCATTCAAACACTAATATCAAGGAATTAAAAAATTGTTTATGATTTAACTTTTAAATCATAAAATGTTCCTGTTGATTTTCAACTTATTTTTGTGGATATTTTTATATACATCCTTGAGTCGTTGATGCTTATGATAAAAGGGGAACAAATGAAAAAATTCTATATTATCAATGTTCTATCCTTGTGATCTTGCATTTTAATGATTTGAATGTATTTGAAAGAGCCACAAATAGGTATTGTTGATACTGAGTTTCGAACTCAATGATTTATGCTCAAAAGTAGTTCTTCTTTCAGTCAATTTCAATTCTGTATATTTGTTATATTTAATAAGCAGCACCGTTACCATCTAGCATGCTTGGCTTAATCAAACTGTCTATAATGAGTAAACTGACAAACATTTTGAAACTTTTAGATGCAAATGCTGTTATTACAAGGAATGAACATTTTTGTGAACTCTGTCAAGATTTTACCACACGAATCTTATCCTTTTTCAAGGAGAATGGGACGACCATCGTTCAAACTCTTCATCAAGTTTGCTCCCACCTGTACTCCTTCGAAGAACAGGTAAGCTCTACTATGCGCCAACAGAGTACTGTTTTCCAGTGTGTTTGTGGGTTTTTATAAGACTGGTTTCTTATATTTTTGCGGTTTTGAATAAAATAATTTGGCAGTGTAATTTGTTGGTGGATCACTACACATCAATTTTCTTTGCGGAAATTGCTAAATTGCAGCCTGAAAAGTTTTGCAAAAAGGTTAATCTTTGTGAGAACAAGGCGTTGGCTCATATTGTACAGAACAGCGATACCTGCACGGTCTGTCATAATTTTGTTAATGAAGTTGTCACTAAACTTGATGATCCAGAGACGCAGGTAATATGCCATTGGTGTAAGTGGTCTGATAACATAACCAAGATTTTGCTTTGAAAACTTGTCATTTTTAGATATTATATCTTCTTAATTGCTGTATTATGACCATTAATCCTTTTATGTTCTTTGGTAAATATATATAGTTGGGCAACCTTCAAATATGAAAATTGCTTGATAGTCTTGATATGAAACTTCTCCGTATGTATAGCTCCTCTAAGAGTAATGCCGTATTGTAGTTAAGAGAAGTGACATACAGTCCCACACAATTCTTATGTATTTACATTGATAACAGTTTGGTGTCAGAACCTATTCATGAAAAAAAAAGATATATTTTACTTTTAAAAAGTTACTAAAAGTGGTATTTTTTATGTGAATTTAAAGATTTGTGCTCTATGCATGTAAATATGAAAGTTTACATGTTAGATGTGTAAATACATAAGAATTGTGCGGAATGTATAAATGCCCCTTCTAGTTATTATAACATGAGCAAATTTATGTGCACTTGCATTGTGGCGCTTTAAAAAAAATAGTAAGGGAACAGCAACGTTCTTTTTAGAAATTTTATACATTTTTTTTATTTTTCGCTGTTTCTTATTCCTTGGCTACTTCGTGTCTATGCAGCTTAAGATAATGCAGATACTTCTCAAAGAATGCAACCAGACTGGAGATTTTTCTCATCAGGTAATCTTTTACAAGCTAGTTGCCATTTTAAAATGTAGAACCAAAACATTCTTACCTAAGATATGAACAATTTATATTGTCAATCTAAAATAATGTGAGGTTCAATCCGTTACGAAAAGCAGAAATAATTGGTGTCTATTTCGTAATCAAAGGCTATATTTAGCATAGCTTTTTGCTTCCTGCTTTTGCAATTGTAAACAATATAGGCAATTTTATAGTGTCTGTAAAAACAAACATTAGTACAATTATTTAGCTAGCTTCATAAAAAAAACTCTTATGAATTTAATTTTTTTTTATATAATTATTAAGTTAATAAATTTAAATACTTTAATGTTAATTAAGATTAGGATACTTTATTCTAATTATACGAAGTTCATAGTAATATTCATTTCGCGTATTGAATAATTATATTAGTGTCACTGGTCTTGTTTTCTTAAAAAATTCGATGCTTGTAGCAACTTTTTTGATATGATTTTACCAAACAGCTTTTGATTTATCTAAAAACATTGTAGAAATATATACAACATGATACAACATAATCCAATAATGCTAATCATAGTCTAATTCCTTTTAAACCTAGTCATCTTATACACGCTCTTTTTAACTGTCCAGCTGATATTTTCTTTATACTTAACCATTCTGTCAAACTTCTTGATACGGATCCAACAAATCTTCATCATCTGACACGAATCTCGATGTAATTTTTTAAACAAGAAACATTCAAACTTCAATTAAAAGTCATCCAGAGCTTCGATTTCAGCAAACTTATAATCAAACTGACCTGCTCGATAAGAAGAACCTAATGATATCAAAGTTTGTTAAATACGAGTCAAATCAAGCTCATATCAAGTCAATAGACCACTCTTAGAGGATTTTCGAACACATTTGGAAGGTAGAACTATTGCCAACGTTATCAAGCCTATACTCGAATCGAACGTCTCGATAAGATGAATCCAACGAGTCCAAGGTTGCTCAATTTTGACATCGTTAAGGCACTTAAATGTCCATTATACGACATATGATTGAGGGAAACTCTCCAGACCGTCCGATCAAAATAGTTCATATTTCTGCATTAATGACATCCAGAACACTATAAATAGATCCCTACCCCATTCATGGGAGGAAAGCTGAAGCCTTGGGAAAGAACTTGATGCTTTGAAAAGGAGTTGAAGTTGAACATCACCGCCAACCGTCGTCGCACACCGCCGACCATTGTCGCACATCGCCGATCGTCTTAGACCACAATCGACCTTTGACGATCACCACCGACCGTCATCAGCCACCGCCCACTGCCTTCAACAACCGCTGACCAGACACCGTCAGTCAACGTTGTAACTTGAAAAATCTAATAACCCCTTCCGTCTGTGGGACAAGAGCTTACCATTATGATCAATGTGCCAACAACAACCTATATGGTCATCAGCTCGTATAGTTTTTTACTCTGGGCTCAGCGGCCTACGGAAGTCATCAATACTCCCCCAAACGACCTACGTGGTCATCAGCTCATACATTTCATGACTTCGGCCCCAACAACCTACAACCGTCATCAATAATCGCCCCAACGACCTACGCTGTCATCAGCTCATGCAACTTTTGACTTCGACCCCATCGGCTTACGAACGACATCAATACTCGCCCTAACGACCTACATGGTCATTACCTTGTGTAGCTCCCTACTCTGGCCCATATGGTCTACAAACATCATTAATATTCCCCCTTACGGCCTATGTGGTCTACAGCTCATGCAGCTTCTGACTCTGGTCCCCACGGTCTATGGACATCACTACTCACCACTACGGTTTACGTAAACAATTATGACCTACATTGCCCACAGCTCCCACAACTGTTTACTATGGTTTTGCTGGTCAATCAACGCTTCTAAAACAACAATCTATAACACGTATAACGGACTATTACCTCCACAACAATATACAATGACCCTTGCAACCTGTTGTCCCTAAGAACTGCAGTCAGATTATAGTTATGCAACTTTGTAATTATATCTTTCCTAATTTAGGAGAAGAATAAACCCGTGTACTCATCATTCATAGTGGATTATTTCAATTGAGCTAGACCTCGTGGTTTTTCCCCATTTTAAGGGTTTTCCACGTAAAACATCGAGGTGTCTCCTCCTGCTCACTTCTCTTCTTTTATCTGTATGTGTTGAATTCTCGTGCAACATTAAAATGATAATCTATTACTCTACAACCACGAATTTTCTAGCACGCATCACTTCTTTAGGTTCATTTTGTTGCTTATGGATATAAAACTTATTTTGAAATTTATTTTCGCTCATTTATCGGTGAAATGAATATCATTACACTTTGGGGGAGTTTTAAGAGGTTTTGTAAAGTTGTGGTTGGAAAATTTTATTAACTCTTATAGACAAAGCGTTGAGAAGGTACGGATACGATGAATCATAAAATAATAATAAAGAGATCAGGCGCTGCAATTGAAGATATTAAGGTTTATGTTATTTAGCAAATACTAACCTACTCTCACATGAGAGGTGAGAGGACATGAACCATTATATTAGAAAGAGAAGTCGCAATGGCGTATAAATAAAAGGACACTCAGAAACTCAAAATCAAAGTACACTCATTTTCAATAATAAAAAGGAAGCTCTTAGTCTCTCGAAATTAAATGAGAAACAAAGTAGATCAAAACAATACGAAAAGTTCTGCACTGTAAAAGTACTTCAGAAGTGCATTTGTATGTCTCTTTATGAATTCAGCTTGAAAATCATGATACAAAAATAGTTTTGATTCATTGAGATGATACTTCCTTGCTCACAAAAATGAACCTTTTTGTTGTTGTTTACTTTTATGTTTGGAAAGCACTCCTCTTAACAAACCATAGAATTTTTCTTGCTCAAGTCTTCATGCCAGCTGTCCTCGGTATGCTCGCACTAATTTGAAACCATTGGAACCATCTTTGTGAAGGATCAAACTTTAAATCAAATATATCCAAATTAGTAAATTATTCTAACCAAATATCAAATTCTTTTTGCTAGAATTAAATAATTTGTTGTTATTCTTACAGTTCTCCTATTTAGATCATGGTTTTTCCTAAAAAATTATTTAGTGCAAAAAAAGAAATAAGTAGCGCAGTTCTCCCTTGACTCGATAATGTAGCAATATAAATCGTCTCCTTTGTGACTCTCTCTCTCTCTCTCTCTCTCTCTCTTTCTCCTAATCAAGCGCTCCATGCTCTCAAAGCCCCTAATGGTTAAGCATCATGCAAAACCTCAATATACATAAATATTGTAATGATTTGATCCGGCATTGGGATCGTGCAATGCAAAAAAATTCTACATTATCCTCTCCAAATGTGTCCGCTCAGCATATGCTTTCTTATATTTTGGAGCCTTTATTGCATACAAGAAATTAACTTTTCTCAAATCATAGTGCTCCAATTGAAGCTGTACCATTCAAATATGCAAACTAAAATGCATAGAATCTATTAACTATTTTTTGCTTATATGACAACCAAAGCATCCTTGTAAATCGTAAGAGCTTCAACATCTCAAATGAATTTACTCATTGATAAAACTCACATATATTATATTTGAAATATTCACATACATACCACTTAATTCTTATATATCCATATTACTACGTCCGGATGTGAAAAGTGGAGATTGTGTTAGGTAGTCGACAACTAGCGTAAAATTTGTCGAAAATCATGGCATGAATCCTTTTAAGCATTGTGTAAATGTTAGGGTGTCCCCTAAAACAGACTCGTTGTATGGCCTGAATACAGACATCGGCGCCTGGGTATAGTGTCAAATAAAAAAAAGTTCTCACATTACGGACAAATGCGAGTAAAGAAGTTAGTCAATGAAACTAATATTACGATTGAATATTGGAATATAGGTATTCTTATAAGTAAATTAATGAAATTAGTTGATATTATGATTCATAGAAAGGTAAATGTCTTATGTATTCAAGAAACTAAATGAGTTGGAGAAAAAGGTAAGGAGGTTGATAACTTAGGTCTTAAACTTTGGTATTTTGTTGAGAGTCGCATTAGAAATGATGTAGGTGTAATTATAGATAGGATTTTGAAAGATATTGTTGTAAAATTAATAGAATTGGAGATAGAATTATAGTCCTTAAGATTATTGTTGATACTAGTATTTTTAATATTGTAAGTGTTTATACTCCTCAAGTAGGTTTAAATATAGGTTCTAAAGAAAAATTCTAGAATGATCTAGAAGACTTATTACAAATCAGACCTTTTGAAGAAATAATTTTTTTTGGAGGAGATTTAAATGGATATGTCGGTAGACTGATAGAAAATTTTAAAAATATTCTTCGTGGCTATAGTTTTGGAATGATTAATGAATAAGGTAGAGTCATATTAGATTTTGTTTTAGCGTATAATTTTATTATTGCTAATACTTTATTTAAGAAAAAAATGAGCATATTATTAATTATAAGAATGGATCTAATAAAACACAAATTGATTATTGCTTATGAGAAGAAGATATTGTCGAGAATGTAAAGATTATAAGATCATTTTAAGTAAGGATTTAAGTACTCAACATCGATTATTAATTCTGGATTTTAAGATGAAGAATTATAAAATAAAAAATTCTATGAATAAAAATAGTTGTGATGGAATATTAATGTGCAAGAAAAGGAAAAAATATAAAAAGTTATATTATAAAAATTGGTTTAAATGTAAAAATTTAGATAATTAGAAAAAATATAAATAACTCATAGGCAGTCTAAGAGAGCAATCTATAATCCTCAAAATTCTGCTTTTAGTGATCTTTATAACATATTAGATACTAAAAAGATTGATATATATATATATATATATATAAACTAGTCAAATAAAGAGAAAAGAAAAGTAAAGATATAACTCAAATAAAGTGTATTAAAGATGAAAATCAAAAGTACTTTTCTTTAAAAAAAGATATTTAACATAGGTAGATGAGTTATTTTGATAAACTTTTTAATAAATTTTCTGAAAATACGATCAACCTTAATGATTTTACTATCATTAATAATAATAAAATATTTTATTTTTACTGTCGTATTAGTAAAATGAAGTTGATGAGGCTTTAATGAAAATCAATGGTAGAAAGTCTTTAGGACCTGATAATATTCCAATTGAAGTGTGGAAATATTTAGGAGATTTGAGAGTTACTTGTCTTACCGAACTTTTTAATATTATTATAAAAACTAAAAATATGTCTGAGGAATGGAGTAAGAGTATTTTGGTTCCAATTTTTAAGAATAGAGTGGATGCACAACAGTTTGCAAATTATAGAGGAATTAAGTTGATATGTCATACTTTTTATGGGAGAGGATAATTGAACATAGGTTAAGACGTATTACAAAAGTTTCTTATAATCAGTTTGGATTTATGTCGTCCAGGTCTACTATGGAAGCTATACATTTATTGAGAGGTTTGATAGAGAAGTACAAAGAAAATAAAGAAGATTTACATATGATTTTTCTTGATTTAGAAAAATCTTACGATAAGATTTCAAGAGATATCTTTTGGAGAGCTCTAGAGAAGAAAGATGTTGATATGACTTATACTCAAGTCATTAAAGATATGTATACTAGAGTTGTTACTTGTGTTCGAACAGAAGGAGGATTGTCTAAATATTTTCCTATTTCAATTGGATTGCGTCAGGGATAGGCTTTATATATCTTTTTTCTTAAGTTATGGATGCTCTTATTGAACATTTACAGGAAGATGTACCTTGTTGTATGTTTTTTGTTGACGATATCCTTCTTGTGGATAAAATTAGAGAAAAAAGTTCAGGAAAAACTTGAATTATGGAGGTCTACATTGGAGTCTAAAGGCCTTCGTTTGAGAAGAACTAAAACTGAATTCTTGGAATATAATTTTAGTAGTAGTAACTCTAGTGACATAGTTGTAATTATGGCTGATCAAATCTTTAAAATGTGTGAATGTTTAAGATATCTCGGATTTATTATTCAAAGTGATGGTGATATAGATGGGGATGTTATTAAGAGAATTCAATTTAGTTGGATGAAGTGGAGGAATGTGTCAGGCATATTGTGTGATAGAAAAGTACTGTTCAGACTAAAAGGAAAATTTATTAAGATGTTGGTGAGACATGCAATGCTCTATGGTCTTACATGTTGGCCTTTAAAAGAGAACATAAAACTAAGTGTTGCCGAGATGAGAATGCTTAGGTGAATGAGTGGCTTTACACTTAGAGATAAAATACGAAATGAATATATCCGTGTAGGGTTGGTGTAGCTCCAGTGGCAGACAAAATTAGAGAGATTCCTCTTAGATGGTTTGGTCACATTAAATGTCGACCATCTGATGATCCGGTTAGGAGAGTAGATGTTTTAGATTCGACTTATGTTAAGAAAGTCAGAGGTAGGCCTAGAAAAACTTGGACATATTGTATAAAAAATGATCTTAATTTATTATAATTAAATGAAAATATGACACTCAATAGGACGCAATGAAGAAAAAGGATTCATTTAGTCAACCCCACTTAGTGGGATAAAGGCTTGTTTTTGTTGTATGTCACCTAACCAATGCGTGAAAAGGTATATTTTACATTTTTAAAGTTAAAATGGTAGTATTTTTGATGTGATATGATGGATTTGGGTTGTATAACTATAAAAAATAAAGTTTAGGTGTTTGATATGTTAATACATAGGAATGGGTGGTATTTATGTAAATGCCCCGTCAAATTTTTTTTCTTATATTTGGTACATGTATGACTCCAACCATTTTCATAGTCGCATCATATTTTATTACATACTGCTAGAACCAGATCAATGTGCATACTAAGTTGTTTCCTACAAACACAATCACCATGCGGGTCATATTTGAAAAACATCTCATTGTTAGACCACACATGATATGAGCAAGTTTAGTCTAAAATGCCACATATCTTTTTATTTTTCTCCATCGGTCACCAAAATATCACATGTTATAACCGGATCAATGTGCAATAATGTTAGCATCTATTGATTTTTTCCTCTTTGTGATATGCTTGTTACTTGTTTTTTTTTAAATTATGATGATCTCAATGTGTTATCTTCTTACAGTAGAATAGAGGCTTACTCTTATCATGATTAGATCTTTTCGCAAAAGATCTCATTCTAACCAATAATCTCTAAATTTTCTTTAATATTTATCTACACTGTTAGACATATGGTAACATCTTCGAAACTGAGCAATTTCTTGACATCCTATAATTTATTTGTTACTCTCTCATGCAACATGATATTATAGAAATGTTTGTAAAATGGAATTAAAGGGCACAATAATGATAAAGATTGATACTCATCATCAACAATCGTCTCAATATTCATCAACTCACAAAAAATAAAATTAATTTGATTCATACATGACTTATTGAGCATTTCTTCTTGTTTGGGTAGCAAATATAATCTCTACTTTTGTAAATATACAAATATTCCCACTTGAGTTGAATCTCTTTCAACTTGTTAGATCGTAGTCTTGATCATATTTGTATGTATTATTTAGTCGAAAATGGTGTTAAGTGGCGGACAAGATAGGGAGAGTTGTCTTAGATGGTTTGGTCACCTTAAACGTTGACCATCTGATGAGCCAATTAGGAGAGTAGATGTTGTAGATTCAACATATGTTAAAAAATACGGAGATAGACCAAAAAATTTAGGCATATTGCATAAAAACTGATCTTAATTTATTGGAATTAATTGAAAATATGAATCGCCTACTAAGATAAAGGCTTGTTGTCGTTGTTGTTGATGATATTGCCTTGGCTTGTATATGTTAGCCTAGAACACTCCACACATCTTGGTTGTTTAAAATTTAAATCTTTTTATTCCATTTGATATGAAACTTAATAACCAGCATATTCATCATAAATTTAGTATCAATTGATAAGAAAATGCTCGACTTATTTGCAGAAACGCCATCTGTGAGAAGTGATGGAACTAAACAGGAGCTAAGGGGCGCTCCCTTTAAATTTAAGAAATGCCTCATATAATATAACAGTATATATAATATGAAAGACTTACTCTTAAATCCTTTAATTACTAAAGAAATTTAATTATTTCGAGTCAATGTTGCTTTTTTGCTACACTCAACTACCATTTTTTCTTTTCCCACCAAGCATCAATCAAACGAAAGCCTTGGAATCCTTTAATGGAAATTCACATTATCAAAAATTTATTACTGCTCGAATACTGTCTTTAACCATCTCAATTTGCTGAAATCAATTGATATGATTATAAAAATTTTACGGCATTTACATGATTACCACCCAATACCCAAGCATTTACATATCTACCCAATACCCAAGCATTTACATATCTACCCAATACCCAAGCATTTACATATCTAAAGCCTAAACTTTACTTTTTACACACATACCAACCAAATGTTTCATATCACATAAAAAATACCACTATTTTAACATCTAAAAAGTGAATTACACTTCTCATGCTTAGGTTAGGTGACATATATGTAAAATTGAAGATTAGGTGTTAGATATGTAAATACATAGGAATTAAGTGTTATGTATGTAAATGTCCCTTATTTTATGAACTCACTATGTTCTCTTCTTCAGTGTAAGAGGTTGGTTATCGAATATGGCCCAATCATACTTCTCAACGCAGAGAAATTTTTTGAGAAAACAGACGTTTGTGCTGCGATTCATGCATGTAATCCTCCTCAAATTGCTGCTATTTGAACTCGAATTCCTTACTTCCTCTCCTGCTTGGATCGAACATCCATAAATTAAAAAGAGAAGTTCTCGAGACTTCTCATGCTGCAAGAGTATTGAGAATCAACTGGTGTTTTCATTATTTTTAGCTGATAATACTATCTGCTTGTTTACAACAGTAATTGTTGTTCTATTAAATATTCGGGTATTTACATACATATTACCCAATTCCTATGTATTTACATACCTACCACCTAAATTTTATTTGTTACACTGATGTCACCCAAATCTTTCATATGGCTTAAAAAAAACCATTATTTTTAACTTTTGAAAGGTGAAATAAACCTTTTCATGCATGGGTAAGGTGGCATATTGGTAAAAATTGAAAGTTTGGGTGTTAGATATGTAAATACATGGGAATTAAGGGGTATGTATGTAAATCTTACATTATGGTTGTGGCACCAGTATGAAGAAGATTTGGTAGTATTATGTCAAGGAATTAGATATTATCCATGTTTCTGGTGTTTAAATTTGTGATTAAATTTGCTTAATTGTCTCGAATTAAAAGAATAAAAAAGGGTAAAAATGATACTGAGTTTTATGCTGTGGGAATTGTATATTATGCATAATTACAAAGAAAGTTTATTAATGATGCTTTCATTCCATAGAGCTACATAAATATGCAAATTTTATGAAGACTTGCTTGGGTAAATGCTTTGGAAGAATTTTTAAAAAAAATTAAATTAAAGGGATTTTTACATATTTACAACCCAAAATACATAGAAATTTGTCGGCTTCTAGTCTATATAGCCCTTTCATTCTTCTGTATCAATAGATTTATGGACCGTCTCTGTAGCTCCAAAAAAAGATATGTTTTTTTGTACATGTGGCTTTCTGTTGCTTTGATTTTTATGGTAGCCGTGTGTTGTTGGATTTGGTACTTAGTCCACCTGAATAGGGACAGTGATGTTAAGCCTTGTTTCTCAGCCTTTCCAGTCCCCTTCCATGTTACTGTTATTTTGCTAAATGGCCCAATGGAGCATTTGAATTTTGGGGTTGATGGGGTCTCTTGGAATATGATTTCTAATTTTGATTGCTTTGGCATTAAGATATTGTGGCTTCAATTGACTCTTTGGTCATTTTATTTGTTATTATTTTATGGGATAATGTTTGTTTTTTTTGTTATGTATCTAGTCCACATGGAGGATGTGAGATAAATTTAACCATATAACAACTAGATTAGGGATAAAATTAGTGGTGGAATTAAGGGATGGTTGCTATCATTTGAAATGGCAAAAATCTTTCCCTCTTGAACTTATATACTTAATAATATTATTATATTTTTTATATTTTTTTATGTGATTATGATATTTTTTTATATTTAATAAATTGCTAATTTAAAAGATATATATTTTCATTGTTCATGATGAAACCTTCATCCATTAAAAATATGATTTTTAAGCATGGCTTGTCAAGAGAGATTTTATGAACTTTAAAGTATTTCAATTATGAAATGCTAAAAATGTATTTAGTACACACATATAAAAGATGTGAGAGATAATTAAGCATGACAATTAGATTAGTGATATAATTAGTGGTGGAATTAAAGGATAATGGTTATGAGAGGCATTCGTCACCCTTAAATTTTTTATTACACTATTTAAATATCATATGAAATGCTAAAAGTCCTATCTTCCTACTTACATAATAATGATATAATGTTATTTATATTTTAATGTGATGGGAGTTATTTTTTTTATTTAATAAAATACTGATATAATAGATGTATATTTTGATTGTTGGTTACTAAAGGCATCGTAAAATAAAGTATGCAATAATATAAATAAATTTGTAATAATAAAAATTATTTGATAATATTAATATTAAATTCAAAATATCAAAAAAATCTCAAAAGATTTCATCCTAATGTAATGAATAAAGCATAGCAACATGATTATCACTAATTTAAGTTAAAACATTCAATGATAGGATCATTATTAGTGTTAACTCCATTTCCATCTTCAATAATATATTCATTTTCATCCATTAAAACTATAATTTTTAAGCATGGCTTATCAAGAGGAGCACATATTCTGTCAAGACTCATAACGTAGAGAATCATTCAGAATCCAACGAAATCAAATCACGTGACGGTACACAAAAAAAAATAAATCGGTCCGACAACACAAGAATATTCCCCGTGTTATTCTGTATTATTCAGATGTTATTATATTCTAGAAATATTTCTGGTATTATAATAACAAAATAATACATCAATAATGCTTAAATAACACACAATAACATCTAAATAACACGGGAAGAACATTTCATTGTGTTACATAGCAGATTTTATTTTATTTTTCTGTTACCGTCACGTGTTGAACTCTGAATGATTCTCTACGTTAAGAGCTCTTAAAAAAAGTTATTTCAATATCGTTTTTTTATTGTTATTTCCAACAAATGAATAAATAAACTAAAAAAAGCCATCTCCATTCCCCCACTAAATAAAAATTGAATAAAATAATCCCTTTGACACTCGAATGGGCCACTTAAATGTATATTTATAGCGGCCGCCTCCCGCCAGCCACGCAATTCCCGAGATCGGATTCTAAATCCCATTTCCTCAATTAAATCCAAGGATAAGTACACGCTCCACACCTGAAATATTATTATTTATAAAATCTAACCAATTATTAAAACTTGAATATATATATATATATATATATATATATATATATATATATATATATATATATATATATATATATATATATCTGGGTTGAGATTTTATGATAAATTTTGATATTTGAGTGTGAATTTGAAAAGTGGATGAAAAAGGATGGCTTGGATGCTATGTATATAATTGCCCCTTAACTATAAATGAATTACTTCTTCTTAATTTAAATGAATAATTTTGATATTAGCTTTTTAATATGTTTAATTTTCTTAACATGCTTTACTAAAACTTAATTTAAGGGCAAAATTGCATTAATTTCTAATGTTATTTCAAACTCTATGTTGTCATTTGGATTATAAATGTAGAATTATGTGCTTGCACCTAAACAATAAATAAGTAAATTGAACTAATTAGTGGCTCATAAAGTAGCGTTGAATTATTTTATGATGCCGGGTTTTGTATCGTTTGTAGGCTCATACAACCCAGAGGAGACTTATGTAGAAAGGATGCGGGGGAAGATGATGGATAGGCATTCCCCAATATTCATCAGATTACAAAGAGAAAAAGAAATTTTAAACAACAGTCATATGGTATGAGGTTTGCCCGCAGAGTGCTAATGAAAGACTGCAATGTGAATGTTAAATGACTTGAAAATGGGCATACACATTTTTTAACTCTTTTAATGATGTTCTGTACTTCGACGGATCTAGAGAAATACTAGTTGGGTGAATTTAGCAAATAGGCTTGACGGGTCATCTCGCTAGTGTCACCGAAACAGGTCAAACTGATAGTTTGGAGATGTGACAGTTGGCTTTTCGACGGATGAGTTTGACAAGTTATCTTGGCAAGTCAAACCTAACGGTTAACATGTGGCAACTATGTCTTGAATAAAATGGGCTTCCTCGGCCTACAATACATGTCAGCCTATGTATCGACCTATAAGAGTCCTTTTTTAAAAAAAAAAAATTATACAAGTTGATATACTCAAATTCTTTTATATCAATTTATATTACATACCATATCAGTCACTCTTTCAATTAAGATGAAAATTATTTCACAAACTAACACAAAAGAAGAAAAAAAATCAACACAAAAAATATCTAAATTAATGATATTTCCTTTAATCAAATCTACATTAAAATAAACAAAAATAAAAAAAAATGAAAAAAAAAAAAAACAAAAGAGACGGGCCCATAATAGGTTCCAAATCCCTAAGGCACTGTCCCAAACAATCTCCCCACCACATAAATAACTAATAAAAAATCCATTTAACAAAATTATCTGGCCGCAAAAACATCTTCTCAAATGGCCCCTTAATTCTGAATTGGGCCATCGACAATACCACGTACGAGCCTGGGGGCCCTCCGACATAGAACGGGACAGCCACGCACAATTTCCTAGATATAACTCTAAATACCATTTCCTTATTTAAATAAAAATGGATTATTCCTAAGAATATACTAATTCAATAAGTTTCATTCCTAAATAAAATACCAGCTGTTCATTTTGGACTTGTATGATTTTTTTTTTTTTGAAGAAAAAACTATTTATAATATCACTAAAATTATTTTAAAAATTATTTTTCACCTGGCAACTTTATAACTATATTTATAGAAAGCCGTCTCCAAATAGAATCTTAGTTATGGGTGTGAGTCTAGCGAACTAGTGAGTTTGCTCGAACTCTGCTCGATAAGTGGCTTACGAATTGAGCTCGATGAGCTAATAAGCTAAGCTCAAACCTGCCCCCTACTTGACTCGTTAGCTCAAGTGCATGTTCTTTTAAAATAATGAATAAAAAATATATTGAAAATATATTAAATTTTAAAATTTTAATATAAATTTATTAAAATTATTAAAAAATGAAATTTTTTATTTGATATCAAGTGGTTTTTCATTATCTATCTCTGAATTGTTGTATCTTTTTGTCATTTTATTGGAATGCTAGCTTATAGTACTATTATTTTTTCTCTTTTATAGTAATCAAACTAGCTCCTAAGTCAAGCTTGGACTCTAGACTAAAGCTTGAAATCAAGCTCAAACTCAAATCAAAGGTGACTCGACCTCGAGCTGATTTGTTTGCACCCCAACTCTTAGCCTTTTAAAAAATTGTTTTAAACAATTGAGCTCGATGAGCTAATAATAGAAGCTTAAACCTGCCCCCTACTTGACTCGTTAGCTCAAGTGCATGTTCTTTTAAAATAATGAATAAAAAATATATTGAAAATATATTAAATTTTAAAATTTTAATATAAATTTATTAAAATTATTAAAAAATGAAATTTTTTATTTGATATCAAGTGGTTTTTCATTATCTATCTCTGAATTGTTGTATCTTTTTGTCATTTTATTGGAATGCTAGCTTATAGTACTATTATTTTTTCTCTTTTATAGTAATCAAACTAGCTCCTAAGTCAAGCTTGGACTCTAGACTAAAGCTTGAAATCAAGCTCAAACTCAAATCAAAGGTGACTCGACCTCGAGCTGATTTGTTTGCACCCCAACTCTTAGCCAATCCATGTGCTTTGAGGTTATTCCTATGTCTCATTGGAAAAAAAATATCGGATGAGGATTCAATTTCCTTCAAAATAAATATAATCTATGATAACTCAAAACGTATGTTAAACTAATTAAAGAATAAATTCAACAATGTTGAGAATTTTGAAGCCGCAAAAAAAAAAATAATAATAATATTTAACATCCTTTGAAGGTATGAGAAGCTTCTTCATATATTATAAGAACGGCACATTATTATGATCAATTAAAAATTTGAGAAAATTGAAATTAAGAGGCAGAGGGAGAGGGAGAGGGAGAGAGAGAGGGAGAGAGAGGGAGAGAGAGAGAGAGAGAGAGAGAGATGAACATAAAAGCATAGTGGTTAGGCAGTCTAATCATGACCACATGTTCCAGCATATGTATATATAAGAAAATCAAATTAAAGAACAGGGCCACAAAGCAAGAACATCCATCAAGCTCACTTCTCTCCATGAACAATGAGTGGAAGCAATGCTCTCAACTATATGTGGCCACCAGACCTCAATCAAACTTCAATTTTTTTCAAAATTCTGAATCACATTTCTATTTGCATCAAATTCATAATTCTAATAACTTAGCTATTTTGCACTCTAAAATCTAAAACACATACTCATGAATCTGAACTCTGAATCAGCCTTTAATAAATCAAATACATTTATTAATAAAACACATCAAATACCACAACAAGTTTCACCCCCCACAATCATAAAAAAAAAACAAAAATACAAAGCTAAATCACTCCAACAATCTGAACAGAAACAGAAACAGAAGCAAAAACAGTAGAATCACCAAAAACAAAATATAAAAATCTCTCTTCAGTGTTCTTCAAGCTGCCATGTCCACACGATATCCTTCAGAGCTGGCTTCATCTCCTCCTTCCATAGCTTCTGATACTCCATTGTATCTCCACTGCTCATACTGATTTCAACCATATGGAACGAAGAAGTCAGCTCAAATATCTCAACATCAATACCCAAACCACCCTTCCCCCTTTCTCTCAATCCCTCCATTTTCAAAACACCTCCACCCTTCTTCTTCACCTTCATCCCCAACCGCTCACCAACCTCCTCGAGCTTTGAAACAATGGCTGAAGCCGGCTTTGAGGACGTGAACCGCACCGCTCTCATCCGGTTGGACTTCTCGAACAGGCCGGAAAGATCGAAACCTGACGAAAGAGAGATGATGTCAAAGGCATTCAAGTTAATGATCTTAGGTCCTTCTCGCTTTTCTTCTGTGACAGTGCCGTTTGAGGAAGCAAAAGCCGCATCGACATCCAGAGCACCCAATTCTTCAGCTTCCGCTTTATTTATCGCCTTGTTCGTACTCAAACCCTTTCTAAACCATGAATTCTCCTTGATTTTCGCCATTGAAATCCTTGTTGCCGGATTAGGATCGAGAATCCTCATTATCAGCCTTCTCACATCTGAAGGGAACCAATTCGGGTACTTAACTTCTGCCTTCCCAATCTTCTTGTACATCTCCATCAAATTCTGATCCTGAAATGGCAAAAAACCAGCTAAAAGAACAAACAAGATCACACCACAAGACCAGATATCAGCTTTAGCTCCATCATATCCTTTCCTACTGATCACCTCAGGAGCAACATAAGCTGGAGTCCCACAAGTAGTATGGAGCAAGCCATCTTGCTTCTTCGAATCCGCGAGGGCGCTCAATCCGAAATCTGAAACCTTCAAGTTTCCATTATCATCTACAAGCAAGTTCTCGGGTTTCAGATCACGGTGATAAACTCCTTGACTATGACAGAAATCAACCGCGCCAATTAGCTGCTGAAAATATTTCCTTGCAACATCTTCCTTAATCCTTCCCTTCAAAACTTTGTTGAAAAGCTCTCCACCTTTGACATATTCAAGGACAAAGTAGATCTTAGATTTGGTAGCCATGACCTCATAAAGCTGCACGATGTTCGGGTGTTTCACTAATCTCATGACTGAAACCTCTCTTTTGATTTGATCTATGAGTCCAACCTTGAAGACCTTCTCCTTGTCAATCATCTTTATGGCAACACTTTGTGATGTTTTAATATTTCTTGCATGATAAACCTTTGCAAATGTACCCTGGCCTAATAGTCTCCCTAATTCATACCTGTGCATCAGAACACAACCTTTGTTTTCTGATCTCATTTTCGAAATCTTTCTATAAGTTTGATACCTCCTGTAAGTATGTTTAAATTATACGGAAAGAGGAGTTTTGATTCAAAAGATTTCAACCATCGTCGCCGATATCATGGCCCAACACAACAGGATTTGTTGAATTGAAGATTCGAGTGCTCATTCTTGAATGAAGATTATGATGGAAGATTGTTTTTTGAACAATCTTGTTGAAGATGAGAGATAGCAGCAGCTGGTTTGGAGTTAAGGAGTTGTTTGATTTGGGCAAGAAATTAATTGCGTGGAGGCACATCTTTCAGCATTCCTCGGAATTTTTATTTCAATTTTTTTTCCTGAAAAATATTTGAGAGAAATTTTGGCATGAAAGATTATCATATTATCAAATCTATATACAAAATTAAACACAATTTATCAGAATCAAAAGAACAGAAACAGAATAGAAGAATTTCAGAAAAAAACAGAAGGAAAAAAAAACTCTTTTTTTTTTCAACAGAACAAAATTGAATCAATCAAAGAGAAATCTGAGCTTCACTTGTAGAAATCTGAAGACCGCGTGAATCTGTGAAGAAGAGAAACTATTGAGGGATCGCGAGGAAGAAGAAGAAAAGGGATTCTATGAAGGAGGAAACCCTAGCTCTAAAATCCCGACCTTTTCTAACTTTTTATTCTCTTCGATGCTGTTCAGATTCCTGGAAGTGAAACCCGAGGGCGCTACGAAGCTCCACCGCCTCGCTGTTAGGGCCCCTGCCCTGTTTGGGGTTGTCAACTAATCTTATTAGGCCCATTTGAATAGAATTTTGTCTATATAGCACTTAGATTTTACTATTTATAAAATTAACATCGTTTTATTTTTTTTTATCTAATAGAAGAATTTTTAGTTTCATTTTGTACTCTTTTTATTTCATGGAAAGCTAAATCATAAAACCCACTCTATTATAACAACTTTATTAGCATGTAATATGTACATTACATTAAACATGAAGCATAAATGTTTCTTTTTTTTAATGAGACGAACACATATACGTCCAATTCTTATGTATTTACATAAATACATAAGATTATCAACATTATAATTTCATATTTTCTAATTCAAAAAAAGAGTGGAAATGTTTAATTACGATCTTATAGTGTGTTGGTTTGAATGGGATAGGTCATGTATTTTTTCAATTTCTATTGTTTGATAAAGTTAGGTATAAGTAATTTTCCTTTGTAGACACAATTTTAATATGAATTTTTCAAATCATTAATAATTTAAGTCTAATGTTCAAATCTTCAATTATTATAACTCTAAATTAAAAAAATGACATTTTTATTTTATTATTATTTTACCCTTTAATTAGTTGTTGTGGTCCATCGGAAGTTAGTTGTCTCGAATGCTTCGCCTTAGCAAAAAAAAAAGAACGTCAAATCTAATGATAACCAACAATCTGTATATATGTATATATATTCTTCAAAGAAAATGGCATGAGGCTATTATACGAGCCTCCAAACATCTCTAGTGTGTCTAACAATTTAATTACCACCTCCTTAAGGTCAACTGTGCGAGAGGGGATTCAAACCCCCGACCTGAGGGCTCTTATACTGTGGATGTCAGCCAACATGTTGTGATACACAACACAGGTATATAGATGCATTATAATTTACATAAAAATAAATCTAATAATATTAAAACTTATCATATTGTCTAGACCTAAATTTTGGGTATATATGCAAACAATCGGTTTTACAAATTTTAGCATATCATACATGAGAAGGAAAGGCATGTGGATGCATGTGGGGAAAAAACTTAATAACTATTTTAAAAACATAAATATTTGCATTTATTAGAATTGTCATAGCTCGACAAAATGAACTATGCCTAATTATTGTACTTTTGATTCATTTGTTTGGTGAAGAGTGCAAAAGCTAAACAAAAAACACTCTCTCATTATTCTATTTTTTTATTTTCTTTCAATGTGAACTATTTTTCTTAATTTATTGCAATATAATGTTTAGGGTTTTTGAGGTTTATTTCAACTATAAATAAGCAAATATAAGAAGAAGAAGCCTAAAGTAAAGAAAGAAATAAGAAAATATTTTTTTTTAATAATATTTTAATAAAATCTTATTATTACAAGAGGATATATAGTACTAATTATTTGTTTTATGTTAGAATACTTGCAATAATTGAGACTAAGTCCCTCATTAGGGCTGCCAATTTGGCTCGTTGTTCGTGAACAGCTTGTGTTTGACTCGTTAAACATCTCGTGTTCGGCTAATTCGTTAAGCCCAACGAGCCGAACACAAACAAATTTTTAAGCTCGAAATGTAAACGAGCCGAACACGAACAACAGTTTGTTTGCTCGTGTCGGCTCGAAAAAAAAATTATATAACTTTTTTATATAACAATATATTACATATATTATTTATATAATAATATATAATATATATTTATGTCTAAGTTTAAATCATAACACCTCATGTGACAATGTGGTTAGTGTCTTCTTTTGTATAGATTTGATATAGGTTCGAATCCCACACTCTACATCTATTTTTCTCGATTTTAGTTTAACTAGTCAATTTCGAGCTGAACACGAACACGAATATTTAAATCGAGTCCAACACAAACACACTGTTCACGAGCCGATTTCGAACACAAGCCGATTTTGAACACGAGCTATTTCGAACGAGCCGAACACGAGCCAAGCCTGAGCTCGCTCAAGCTCGGCGCGTTTACAGCCCTATCCCTCATACAAAAATAATATATTTAACACCATGCATATCGCCAAGCTTATGCATGGAAAAAGTATATTTAACTTTTTAAATTTTAAAATACTAATATTTTTTTATGAAATTTGAAAGATTTGGGTGGTATAAATGTAGAAAACAACGTGTAGGTAAGTGTTAAATGTAAATACATAGGAATTGATGGGCGTGCATGTAAATGCCCAGATATTTGAATATTTAATTTAGGCCCATTTTAAAATATTATTGGGCCATCTCGCTCAAGAATAAATTAGCTGGAAACTAAGCCCAAATGCTTTCAAAATCAATTACTAAAATCTTTTTAGTACAAATAATTGAGTTTTTTTTTTAAATTATGTTAAATTTTATATTTGATAGGTTGTGATGGCTGATGGCGTGTCAACGTCAATACTTTTAAATTCACACCCATTAAAAAATAAAAAATATATTAAAAATTAAATGGTATAAGAGGAAGAAAATGAGCGACTATATTAATATTTAAAATATATGAAATTAAAACAACTTAAAACAATAAATTTAGGGTTTCCTTGATAGGGGCATCAACTTAAGACAAATTCCAATAAATTTAAATTACTTCAAAAAAAAATTTAAGATAATTCCAAATAAATTTTAGTACCATTAAACTTTAATAAAACTTCATAAATTAACTTTAGCAACCCTCAAAAAAAATTTTTATAAAAATCTTCTAGCGGTATCTAAGCCAACATATTTTGCTCAAAATAAATGTTATTTAACTTGAATCAAATCAAACCAGCTCAAGTTACTAGGTGAAGTAAATCAACAAAACCAAACTCTTTTCAAATCAAATCAATCCCAAATCAAACTTGTTCAGCTCAAAAATAATCAAAATCAAACTCTTTTAAACCAAATTCAATTCCTCAAATCAAAACTCAATCTTTATGGACAAATTTACAATTCTAATCCTTAGGGTACACTTTCTCGCCAGACTTGGCTAATCCATTTCATGGGTCTTTCCATGGCACACTGTCATTAAATTGTAAGTCCCAAACTTTTAATTATTATTTCAAATCATAAGTCCATTAATATGAGGTTTTGAAACATCAATCTTTAAGACTTACCATATAATGATGTATAATTTTTAAGTAAATACTTTAATCGAGAATATTTTCGAGAGTCATAACTCCTGGGATGTAATTAACTATAAGAGTTTACCTTTGTAGAAATACTAGACCCTATAAAAAAAAATAAATGTTAGCATACAACTGTAAGGCAAGTTAAAAATCTTGGGATATGCAAACCTATAAAAATTAAAGATTTTTCTCATATGAATAGTTAGCTCCATTTTTTAGATAATATTTCTCTCATTCTGGATTAAATTCTTTTTCAAATGACGCATCCGATTTTTTAAATAGAGTACTTTAAAAAATCTATGATTGAACAAAATAGTAACACAAAACACATTTTTCACCGACATATACTGCATAATTGATCGACCTCCCCACACCAATCTAAAAAAAATTATCATGCATCTCTTTTATATTTCCTGACTGACAATGGTACTAACCAGTCTCTAAAGATACGAACTCCTCTCACTGCACAAAGTAGCTAGATCGAACACCAAACTTCTCCTACAACTATTCTTGCCACCACTAGCTGCTTCCCCCTCAATGATAAAAGTAACAAGGGTAATTTTCCTCTCTAATGGATGTATCATACAATGTATAATTTTCTCCAGTATCGTCAATCAATTTTCATCTTCCACTGGTCCACCTAATCCAAAAAACTAAGTTGATCTCATATCCTGAAAACACTTCAAATACTTATCCATATGTACTCCCCTACTGCTATTAATTTGAGATTGAGAATTTATAATCAGTTGAGTAACATCATTCATCATATTAGTAAGGGTATTAACACCAACAAGCATATTAGCTCCTACACCATCATTCATAACTTCTTCCTAACACAATCTAATTAGACTCGATTAAAATTTCAATTATACTATCTATAACTTAATTCAATCCTTTAAATGACACTTTCAGTTAGATTCATATTGTTTAATTTAAATATTTTCTATAGTACCACTTTCGTCACAACCTGACCCGAGCATTGAAATTAACTAAGGTGGGAACAACCAATTGGGCGATAAAAATTAAAAATTTTCTATATTCACTTATGACTAATAATTTGTAATTAAAATAAACTAAATGATCCTACAATTAAACTAATATAACTAATAAAATAAAATATTAGACAAAATCTTTTATTTACATTATCTACTATAATATTCATTTCATAAAAAACCTTAAATTTAAAAAAAATATATATTAAAGCATAATGATTTATCTAAAATAATCTAGTGAAGTAATCATACTTCTAAATTATAATAACCCAAAGAAACTAAGATAATATATATTCTAACATTTCTTATTTCATAATAGAAAATCATATAATAATCTAATATAATTATTCATAACATTTACTCAAAGAAAATAATCTAGAATTCAATATGCATTAACCTTCACTTTATTTTTCGTGTTTTAAATCTTATCCTTAAATATATGTAATATTATTAATTCACATCCGTCTCAAAAGCATCATCAAAACATAACCTAACACATTCCTGACCGATATTTTTCTATTGATGTTGCAAATCATGATCTAAATTACATTATTGTTTGAGAGGATAATGTGTCTTCTCACCTCTAGCCTACATTATGTCACATCTGCACAACAATTCATAATCTAAAACGACAAGAAGTTACCATTCTATTAAAACAACTTCTAGAGACGTTGCTTTGACAAAAAAGAGCAAATCTACACATCCACATTAACTACATAGAATGAAACTTCGCTATCTTATCAAACGTGGCCTTAGAATATCCTAACTAATGACTACAATAAAATGAAAATATTTTTGCAATTAGATCAAATATGAGAAAAGATGTTTTATTAAAATTTAACCATTTAAAAACTTAAATACACTCTTAATATACTTCTATAAATTTCCACTAAAATACTAAATTTTAGAACAAAATATAAAATCAGTTTTTAAATTTTTAGCAAATTCACAAAAGCTAAATCACAACATGCATAAATGCACACATTTAATAATTTAATATTTTTAAAATCAAATGCATTTATAAATATGCATAATTTTAATGGCATCCATCATATAATTCTCTCTTCTAAAAATAATTACAATAACTCAATTTAAAAGTTGCTTTCAAGTCATACTTGAGTTGATTAGAGTACATATTTGAGACAATTTATTTATGAATAAATTTAAAAAAAAAAGTTTAAAAGTAATGAAATTCAAAAGATTGCAATTTGATTTTATATACTGTAAAGTCAAAATAAATTTTAAAAAACATAAAAAAGGCAGAATTAAACACTTCTAAATGAAGTAATGACAGAGCACATGGACAGAACTGGACATCAACTTCTCATCATCAATGAGCATCATGAAAACCTAGAAACATCCATCTTCATACAAACTAAGCAGAAGATAATCAAAATTAATAATTTTACAAGTTTAAAAAAAGCAAAAAAAAAAACATCATACAAAGTCAGTAATTTTTGAAATATAGTCAATCATTGTAGTGCAATTATACCAGAAGAAAATAATAAATAAAAACTTACCAAAACTTCTAAACAGGTGAGCTTTAAGACACTTTTGAGGCAGTTCTTAACATGACGAAGAATTTTTGCTTCCTATGCATTAAAAAATGGTGGAGGTCCTGAGTTTTATCTGTACAAAGAGCAGCAAACAAGTTATATAACCAAACATTTCATACAGTTCAAGATAATGAGCTTTGATCTGTACACACAACTTTCCCCAACAAATAAAACGCTTACCTCAAATTCCATATGGTATAAAAATAGTAAACAGAATCAAACGATTGTATCGGTCCTGAGTTTCCTTCTGGATGGTAACTTGTTTACGATTTGTTTCTGTAAATCCATAAAATTCAACCCTTTATGTGCAAAGAGTCTTTTCAAGTTGATAACAGAAAGTTCATTGAAGCTTGCCACGGCAAGATCGGCCTGCTCCAATTCGTACCTATTGCATGAGAAAATAAAAATTAAGATTAAAATAATTTGGGCAAAAGAGAATTATAACATCATATGGGTTTTGCATATAGGCATGTCCTGTAAATGGAATTTATAGCATATGATGGTGAGGGAAGTCGGTTTCATTGAAGAAAATGTCTTAAGATGGTGATTTTGTCAAAAGCAAGATGATGGTGAAGGTATCTTTTGTGAGTCGTAGTTAACCAGAAAAATGTAATGGGAAGATTGAGGGGTTAACTTTTAAGGAGCTAGAGGTTGTTGCCAAGGGATGTAATGGCTGTCAAAAACGCAAAGTATGTAGGAGATGTCTGATGTAGTAGTTCATTTGATGTATTACTATTTGTTGTGGGGGAGTGCAGTCAATCAATAAAAAAACAACTGTGAATATGGCATCAATCCCAAGGTGATGGGTTTGGTACGAGTAAAAGTGCCCATGTAGTTCTAATTAGGTGGCAATATTTGCAATTGACAATAACAACAACAACAATAACAAAGCTTGTATCCAACCAAGTTCAGTCGGCTACATGAATCCTTTTTCTCCATTGTATCCTATAGAACACCTTATTTTCATTAATTCTAATAGATTAATATCATTTTTTATACAACCCGCCCAAGTCTTTTTAGGTATACCTTTACCTTTATTACTGAAAGTCAAATATAAAACATGTACTCTACTAACAGGATCATCAGATGGTTGACGACACTCGACGTTTAATGTGAACAAACCATCTTAGCCACACTCTCTAATCTTGTCTATCATTGGAGCTACACCAACCCTTTCATGCATATATTCATTTCACAATTTATCTCTACTTGTAAAGCCAATTATCTACCTAAGCATTCTCACCACAACAACACTTTACTTAGTTTTATGCTTCTCTTTTATCGACCAACATTCTACACCATAAAGCATTGTAAGTATCACCACCGTCTTATAAAAGTCTAAGCGGTACTTTTTATGGCATTTAGGCCTACACTTAATATTTACGCATGGCAATGCCATTTTATATGGTTTGTAGAGACAACTAAGTTGGTGTTATGTCATGATCCAAGAGATATTTGGAGTGTTATGTTTGTATTTATGACAACAATTAGAAAGAAAGAATTTGATGTGGTTATTGAATTGATTTTGTGCCCACGTACTTGAAGTTGACAATTTTTTAGCCATTTTATATTTTATTTTCAAGAGAAAAATAAGACAAAAGTGTGAGCAATTGTCAACAAAAAATTATTTGGGAAGATCCCCAAGTATCATACTGGATTATTTCAAGAGGTTTGTAAACGTGAGAAAAAAACTTAGAGAAAGGGAATCTGATTCTTTATATAGCTACTAGTGTTGCAAAAAATTGACATAGGTAGTCGTCCTAGCAATTTTTGTTGGTTGCTAATGATGAAGAGAACCAAGTTGTGTTGATGGCCCAGTCTGCAATGTTAGTTGTTGGAGGAAGTTTTGGATAGAGGTGCAGCTGTCTAAGAGTGAGGCTGAGTAGGCTAAATCAGGTAGATGCCGTTGCAACTACGATCCCAAGAGCTACTAGGTCCTTGAAACCTTGATGTTGCAAAAGATATAGAAAAATTACCATGAGTGGTGAGTTATTAAACAAAGAGGAGATTAAGTAATAGTTTGAAAACATTGAGAAAATGAGAAAGTAGTTACTTATAATTAAATCTCAATAGAAGTCCACTGGCTAAATTTGAGATGGAATGTACCATGCATTTTCAATGAGCACTGGTTCAAAACCTTGATAGGGAGAGGATTTTAGAATATAGTTGAAACTAGATGTAAGGTGAGTTGAAGCTTTGGAATCAAGGTAAGACTAGGTGAGATCAATTTTGTGTAGCTAGTAGCTTGTAAGTTGAAACAAGAGTGGTATAGCTGAAACTCTTTTGATGTCGATAAATGACGGTTGAATGTCTGGATTTCCCGCAAAATGACACTAGATTGTAGCGGTTGGGCTATGACACCCACTTGTGTGGGTGATGTTGTCCACCCCTTCTAAAGAGTTCAAATAACCTCTGTCACACAGCCTGTAGGTATGGAGCCTTTCCCCCCCTGAGAGACAAACAATGAGAGAGCTAATTAGGGGTCAGTTGTAGCAATATGCTAGCTTGCTTTTTTCACAGCAATACTTCTATCTTCATTCCATATGTGTGAACAGAGATGATCTAGGCTCACAGAAGTTAGCTTTGTACGAATAAAGGTCTTGAAGGCTTAATAGATACCCAGTTGGGATACCTAGTTGGCCATTGATAATGTATAGAATGACATCTTTGGCATCAATATGAGAATCGACAACAAAGATATTGTCAACGAGATTTGATTAATGAGATATATTTGGTTATATTTTCCACAGATATGTAATGCAGATCATTCTTAAGCTTCATTACACGGGAGTGGTTGGAGAATTGTAGATGTTTTTCAAGACATCGAAGCAAGTGACCAGATAGATTGAGGACATACAATAGAATTGAGAGAGTGATTGTTGAATATAATGTTGCTGCCAACTTTTGGTGTAGCAGCCTCCATGAAGTGTCATAACATCATCAGACAAGTCTTGAGATGGGCAGTCAGAAGTTTCATCAAGAAGTCCAGTAAAGCCATTTGCATTGAAAAATATGAGAATTAGTCCTCCAAATGGGGCAGTTGTCACTTGTAAACTTGTAAGGGAAGCGTTGAATATACCTGATGTTTGTCACTAGAAATTTAGGAGGTATCTGAACGTTGACATTCTGTACAGTAGATGGGATGGAGTTAGCACAATTAGCATCATTTACAAAGGAAGCTTGAGAATGATTCATGATTACATGAAAAGGGAATACTTGGATGAAAGATGAGCTGATGCGGTAATGCAAGGGCCCTGATACTATAATGAAATGCAAATACGAGTTTGTGAAGAAGAACAAAAACAAAGAAGCGGTAAGAAGGAGAATGAATAGTGCCACATTGCTGAAATGAAGAAAGGTATTGAATAGTTCCTTATATGAATTTTGATAAGACAATTGGTATTAAACATTTGAGTTAATTACAAAAGATCAGAGGTAATGATGCTATAACGGAGCAGCAATGGTGTGATCCGTTGATTACGGTTGCATTTCAAACAGAAAGGCGGCTACTCCACACTAAGGCCCACTTGAATTAGTAGAAATGTTGCGAACCGTACAATTTTAGCCCCTTTCAAGTGGAAAATAATCTGGAGCTTTCAAGTTCTTCCAGCACAAAAGAGCACTATTTTCTTGCACCAGAATTAGAGTTGTCGGAAAAAGTATATGTATGCATGTGTGCTTGTGTTTATGTGCACGCATATATATATATATATATATATATATAAAATTCCGTAATGCATGGGGCAAGTGGACCTAATTCGTTGCCTATCATACCCATGCAAAGAAATAAGAGCATAATTAGTGCATTATACTGAGAAAAAATCACCCTACCCATGCTAAAAAGGGGGTTAATGAAATCTTATACATCCCTATCAAGGCTAGTACAACATAAAAAATAAATAAATAAAATGAAATGCAATTATAAAAGTTCCCCCACTGCATTAAGAAAGATATGCTTACTTTCAATGAATGTGTAATACCCCTAATATAATAAAGATGAAAATATGAATCCTACTTTCAATGAATGTGTAATACCCCTAATATAATAAAGATGAAAATATGAATCCTAATGCATGACTATTTAGGTTAACTAAACTAAATTAATCCAAGTAATTTAGTTTAGTAATTATTTAAAAGTGATAATAATTAAATCATGATAGATGATTTAAATAGAAAGATATTATTGGCTTGATCGTTGTGACTATCAATATTTCCTAGAGCAAAACTCAACTTATAGCACAATTTTATTGGTTATCATCTTGTTGAGATGTACAACTGTGTACTTTAACTTTCAACTTCTTTAAAGTAAGCGTCTCCATTTCAACATTGAACAAACAGAAAAGGGAAATAGGTAATACAAAGAACTTCTCATTGAAGCAAAGATAAAATATCAACAAATATCCTTAGAAAAGAATTAAAACAAGGGAATCTCCAAAATTACTCAATTATCATCATAAACTAAACACTAAATGCCTATAGTTTGCAATCTACAGAAACATTTACAGTGCCTAACAAGTCAAAAAACTAAAATAGGGTATTGTTGGAGGAAAAGATTGTACTTACGCTGGATGAGCACCAATCAATGCAACTGCCATCATTGTACAATTGTGGGCAGCAGTAATACCTCTTGGATCGTCTTCAAATACAACACACTTTGAAGGTTTTCGATCTAACTGCCAAAAAATGAAATTGAAACAAGAGAATCAGATCTATTATCGGAGTGATATAGCTATCTATCTATCTATATCTATATCTATATGTATGTATGTATGTATGTATGTATGTAGATACATACATACATACATACATATATATCTATATATATATATATCTATATATATATATATATATATATATATATATATATATATATATATATATATATATATATATATATATATA
>NEWO01000013.1:3689915-3709481 GCA_003013225.1 Phalaenopsis aphrodite
TCACATATAAATCTTCTGTTCTTGATCCTTTATATGTGATATTGTATTTTGTTTCATTTGTTTAAATTTTTCCTATGATTTGTCTATTTTCTCAAGTTTTTCAGGTCATGTTTTTTTCCTTTTGCACAACACATATTAGCTAAACCTAAGGGAGCAACAAAACTCCCAAATATATAGGTTTGATTTACATTACAAAATTTTATTTCATAGCATGTTATCTTTTTCCTCTTGTAATGTATAGTGTTTTCTCAACCTATTATATTGTAGTCTGTTATATTATTTTTCTAGCATGTCTATTGTTTTGCCCAGCCTGTTATATTGTTTCTTTAGTTTGTTGTAGCATTCTCCTGACATGTAATATTATTTATTTCTTCCTTTATATATATCACATGTTTCATTTGTTTTAATACATGTTATGTCTTAGTATAGGATAACCTAGTGGTTAGGTGCATTTTCAAAATTAAAATTAAACCAGGAGATGCTACTACGAGGAGTTTGGAGCGAACATCATGGGCAGCACGGCGAGAAACAACTTCAAGATGGATTTGCAACATTAAAACATCTTCGCATCACCTATCACTTTATTTAGTTTAAATAACAACTCAGAGGGTCACCCTTCAAGCTTTTGCACAACTCTGTTGTGCAATTATAAGTCCTAACACTTTAAAATTTCGAGGTCACTGTGCAGTACGGTGTAAATCCTCCTATCTTTTTAAGCTATTTGCATGATCAGATATCGTGCAAATATAAGTCCTAAATTCTAAATAAATTACAGGATCAAAAATTAAACAACGTCATTTCAAAGACATAAAGCCAAACAATATGATAGTTGGGAAGTCGCTGAGATTTTTCCTGAATCTGTGATGTCCCTTACTCTTCGCTCTTTTAGATTCCTTAAAATAACTGTTCTTATTTCGAGCCACTCTCATTTTATTTTCCCTGTTCAATCGTGAAAATCTAAACTTTGAAATCTTGGAAGTAAAATCACTTGATCTTAATCGAGAGTTTTCTTAAGTGACCCCCTGTCATTTAGGATGTAATTAACTATAAGGGCTTGCCTCTATAAGGAACCTGGAACCCAGATAAAATAAATTTTATCTAATTTTTTTATGTTAGGTAGAGAAACTTGTTAACATTTTTATAAAATATTTCGCAGACCAAAACGGATGTCACAAATTCTTTAGTTTAAGTGATTGAATTTTTATTACAAGTGATATATTTATTCTTCGGGATAAGTGTATTACTTGTAGTATTGTATTCAATCATCTAAACTATTTAATATGTGAGACCTGTTTGGTCTCACATATTTTAAAATTAAAATGTTACTTTTAAAAGTCAAAAAAGTTATATTTATATTTAAATTATTTTCAAAATCACAAAGTCATCACTTTTTCAAATTACGAAATTAAAACGGCTGACAATGCATAGTTAGAGTTTATATAAATCTATGTACATAACTTCTAGCTTATGTTAACTATGATGCACCAATTTTCCTTCCAACTCCTTCCATATTATTTGATCTCCTTATTAATTGGTGCACTAATTATGATAGTCTCAAACCAATAGTGTTTATTTTCAACAACATCATTACCACTAGGTGCTACTGCCACAATATTTCCACTAAAATCATACCTTAATCAATCATAATAGTTTCAAGTAAATTGCACTATTAAAAACATTTTTTTTTCTTAAAAATTAGTACCATAAAATATATTTGGGCTTATTCCAATTGTACATATTTAAATTTTAATTGCCACTTATTTGACCTATAATAATCCTCCGACAACTCTAAATTTTAAACACCTAACTTTAAATCTATGGCTTATATCATCACTAATATCCCAATTCTGATAATTATAAATATAAAGTAATAAAATCTATCACCAGTAAGTATGGCTTGATTCCCAAAGCATCAGAAGAATTTTCTCCACTTGCGAGCATACCTCCATATTGATCCGCTTTCGTGGGTTCCCATCACTGAACTGAACTGAGTCTGTGTGTCTCGCCCATGCTGCTGAATGCTCCCTAAGTAATCCACGATCGACTAAACCCAATTTGAAGTGAGGGCAGTCGGAACCTCTCCTCACGGTGATGACACTAGTGGTATGTTATCGACCGTAATATCATGAAATGCCCTCTATCATACATGTCCCATGTTGGAGCTGGTGTCTCAGTTTTATCATCCACTATCGTCACTAAATTGGTCCTACCACTGTTGCTCTGCTAACAAGGGTGCTCGTGATCTCGTGCTCCACCGAAAGAAGCACTATGTGCTGCCCATTCTAGATAAAGGAATGTCTGTTTCTGAATCTGTCGTGTTGAGACTTCCAGTCAAATTGTCACGGTCTCCCCAACATATGTGACAGGCATCCATAGGGATCACATCGAGCCACGCCCAATCATGTAGTTGGGCTCGATTTACCTGTTATAATTATCTGTTTTACCCCTCTGCTAGGCTCGGGTGTACCTGCCACGGTTCTCTGTCTTGCCCTTCTTGTTGGGTTCGGTTTGTATGTCATGGTTCTCTGTCTTGTCCCTTTGTTGGTCTTTGTCTACGTGTCACGATTCTCTGTTTTGTCCTTGCTAGGTTCGATTTATCCAAACTATCGTTTTGTTTGCCTCTCTTGTTGGGCTCGGTTTGATTGGAGGTTCTCCGGATAATGTACCTCCTGGGATTGTTGTTGATAATCAAGTTTGTCATCCAAAAAATTATGATTTCAATATGTGTTTCTATGTGAGAATGCTTGATATAAACAGACCAACTCACTATCATGTCTTATACGATGAAAAATGGTTTCAGTTTGGATGATTTATAAGAGCTTTTCCATTCACTCTCTTATATATATAAAAAAAAAATAAGAAAGAGTACAATAAAAATATATGTGGAGGTTTTCTCTTACTGCCCCTACTCGTGAGCTTATATGGGGAGCTTGGCTGTGCTTTTTCTGGCCTCTACCCGTGAGCTTATTATGTGGTTTGGTTGTGCCCTTTCTTAGCCCTACTCGTGAGCTTAAATATGTGATGGCTTCCCCTTTGCTGGTGAATTAACATTTTATTAGAGGAAACAAAAGGTCATTTGTTGTCGTGTTAATATAGTAAAATCCATCCCTCAAGAAATACATCACAAATATGGGAGACGAATGTAAATCCAACTTGACATAAAGGTGATTCATGCATAATTCATACCAAGAACAGAGAAACAATAAGAACTACACCATCATTAACAATATCAACAAAAAACAATCATAGTAGATGCTTGAGAAAATTATCATCTCTAGTAGATCGTTTATGATGAAAAAGCTTTTTTATGTGTAATGATCGACAGATCAAATGCTCTTAATTTATAACATTAATGAAAAAAAAAAAGTTCAATTCTCAAGCCAATTTTATAGCCTTATGGCTATGCTAGGCTGGCCTGACTAGGTCGAATCAATCGAGCTAGAATAAGTCAATCAGGTGATGCTAAAACCAACTATAGTAGTTAGGATTCATTGAATCTACCTTGGTTTTGGAATAAATGAAACTATGTTAAGGTTAAAAAAGCAAACTAATTTTGACTAGGTCGAGTTAACTGGAGATAATTATGAAGGAATATGTGGAAGAAGATTAAGATGAAGGTTTGAATTCAATTTTGAATTTCATTTTGAATTTTAAATGGAAGATAATTTTAAGATTTTGGTAGAGTAGTTATGGAGGATATTGCAGAGGCTATCAAACAATTATTATGGAGAATATGTGGAAGGAGTTATAGAGGATATTGGGATTTCAAATGTTCAGTTTTTGGTTGGAAATTGTGGCTGGTTGTCTGGAAAAAACAAGCTATAAGCTGGCTTCCAACAGCTAGAAGGTCGGTAGCTAAAGCTTCTACAGAAGCACGCCAAACTGTAAGAACTAAAAGCAAAGAAAATAATGTTGTTGCAAGGAAAATAGTACAGAGAGAGAAGGCATGGGAACAACAGCAAACTGATAAAACAGTAAAAATATAAATTTCATAATATAGCAAGTTCAAACGCGTTGAAAATTGGAAGCACAACAAAGTAACATGCATACAACAACAACAACAAACCTTTATCCCACTAAAAGGGGTCGGCTACATGAATACTTTTTCTCCATTGTGTCCTATTGAGTGTCATATTTTCATTTAGATCTAATAAATTGATATCATTTTTCATACAAAACAAAAACAAAAACATAAAAATTGATGCAATGGAGAAAAGAAAACACGTAATAATTGAAGAGAAAAGTGTTTTCTTGGCAGAATAATCATGCACTGATACCAATTTATATAACGCGTACATTGAAAACAAAGATTATGATAGAGCTTTAACGGCAAATACTAAGGCAAAATTAAAATATATATTATTAAAAAGCGAATAATGAATGCCTCAAAGGGAAGTGATGATGAAAAAGAGATAAAAATAAAAAAGCTCAAAGTTGGGAGAAGAGAGAGAAATTAATCTCGAGAAAAAGTATATCAAAGAAAAATTATATCTTTATTCCATATTTCAAGTACCATCAATGACAATCTAAGGTTAAGGTCTACCATTCATGTTATTAACAAAAATTTCATTGATAATTTAACCCTAATAACATTGAAAAAAAGAAAAAGAAAGAAAACTATGACAAAATATCATTTTAGCCCTGACAAAATATCCTTTAAGCCCTGACAAAATATCCTTTTAGCCCTGACAAAATAAGGATGATGGCATCCGAATGACACATCAAATAATACTGATTAAATTGACATAAACAAATACTCAAGGCTGATTAAAAAAAGGAGAAATCTCACAATGCAACATAATTCTTGTTATCTGGATAGTTTTGCCCAAAGTCAACAAGGATAAATGTAGTTATTATCATATTTAATGCAGAATGCTAACCTGAAATGAGATTATATAACTTATTGGTGTGTTTCAAGTTATTGAAAAAAAAAAACTTTTCTTTTTGCTTTTAGTACTGCATTTTCCCTCCAACCACATCATTGTTTACAAATTCCTGTATCTGCTTAAATCTGCAGATTGTGCGGAAGCTAAACAAGCAAATAAGCTCTAAACAACTCCTTCAAACTCTTAACCATGAATTAGTTATCATCATATTTTCTTAAGACCTATGAAGCATATTTAGATTGGTTGTTCCTTCGTTCTCTCCATTGTGATGAAGAAACCGACCTCAACACTTAAAAAAAATATCATAATTCATGATCAAGACAATCCCTCCGTCATTTCCGGTCTTGTCAGAGAGTATCATCTTTCAAACTCGGGAAGTGAACAATTTTATCTATTGGGGAATTTACATGCATATCACCCAATTCCTATGCATTTACATATCTCACCTAAATTTTATTTTTTTACATTTATAACACCCGAATCTTTCATTTCACAACAAAAAAGCAAATATTTTGACTTTAGAATGGAGAAATACACATTTTCATGCACGGGTAAGGTGACATATATGTAAAAATTGAAGTTTAAAAGTCAGATATGTAAATACATATGAATTGAGTGGGATGTATGTAAATCTTCCTTATTTATTTCAGTTCCTTTCTTCATCTTAACAAGTATCATCCCTCCTCGTTACCTTTCCTTACTGTCTGGCTTTTCATCATTAACCAATGTTTAGCACAGTTGTGGATGCAATCAGGCAACCACCATGGCAGGTATTAGTTAACCAACATTGCAATAAAATCAAAATACGTACAACAAAACAAACAAGCTCTTATAACATAACAGAAACAAGCAACTAGAAACCCGTAATCCTGAAGTTTCCAGATATTCGAATACAAGCATTAAGAAAACTTCCAGTTTTCATCGGGATGAAAATAGTTTCAAAATAATAACGTATTTTAAGGATAGATTAGACGCTTACTAATGCCGCAACAAACTCAGTCTGATTTCTTGAAAAAAAAACCCTCAAAATAGAAAAAAAAAAAAACTATAGATTCCCCAAAAGAAGAAAATTACCTCCTCAGCGAAAGCATTTCCCACTCTAAATAGATAATCATTTTCCGAATCTCCTTTCTCGGAACCAGATGCTCTGCACAAAAACAGCGGCTTCTGCGATGTTGGCGACTTAAATCTCTAGAAAAAACAGAGAGAACAAACGTGTTGGGACTTTAACAAAAAGCTCCAAAGGGGAACCGGAAACAATTTTAGAAAAGTAGAGAAAAGCACAACCGGAGTTCGAACGATAGGCGAGAAGCGGGAGGCGGCGAGTCGGAGAGAAGATACATGCAGAATCAGAGAAGAAGTCCCGGTGACGCAGTCCATCGATACTTCTTGGAATCGGAAGCTTGAAACAGGTGCCGGGGCAAGAAAGAAATGTAAAGAATGTATTTTGTAAACATTTAATAAAAAAATTTAGATAAATAACACACCTTTCTTAAATATTTACATATGTCACCCTTAAATTTTAATTTCTACATATAAAAATTTTAATTATAGTTAAAGAATATATTTAATATTTTAAAAATTATAATAATGACATTTTAATTTGATATAAAATAATTAAATTTTATAATTGTAAAAGTTAAAATTTAGGAATTATATATTTAATATATAAGAAATACGTGATTATATGCCCAAAAAAATATGTAGGTCAAAATTTTATGCTGGAATGCATGGTTGTATTGTATTTATTTTAAAATAAATTTCTAAATTATAACATTTATTCTAATTAAGATTTCAATTATAAAATGAGGCCTTATTTCTTGTCACATTTAATAGTTGTTATTTGATTAACTTCATGCAAATATAGATAATGTCTGGTGCTAAATTCGAAATCTTTTTGTCTTTGTTTTGCTTTCGGTTGATACATGCATGAATAATGACGTGTTAAGAGAAGTCTTACCTTATAAAACTCCTCAAAGTTATTTATAAATTTGAGTTGACTACATGAGTGGATATACAAAAAGAAAGAGTCAAATTACAAGTAATAAAACACATTATTCATTGGTGTAGACGATGATATTGTTGGTTTATCGGGTAAATTGATGAAAATATATGACTTGTTGGGTTACTTCATTAGAAGAGGTTTGTTGAATTGAGCCATGCAAATTGCTTGATGAGTCGTACGAATCAAATAGTGTCCCTATTCTGCTTGTTGAGACTAAATACACTTAACCAAACGCCATTGGTAAGTCAGATATGTCGAATTGTCTTGGAAATTTGATTGAACTCAACTACAAACTTATGCTCCTTTTGAAGTATTTGGAATATTTTTAATTGAGTTACATGCCAAAGATGATCCCATTCTTTCTTAACGTTACACTTATACATACAACTCCATCCAAATCATTCAATATCAACAAATACATTAAAAACCAAACATATTTTAGACCATACATGAAGAATATTGACATTTTGTATATATGTTAGGCTTCCTTTATTTTACTCATAATGTTGATAACCTATAAATATCCAAGGAACAAAAATTGGGAATATTGAAGTTGGGGTCCATATGATCCAAAAAAATTCAAAATCTAGCTCATAATTTAAAATAGAATATTAAAATTTTGTTTCGCAATACACCATGGTGCTATATCATGAGTTAAATCATCATTTGAGATTACTTCTTAATTATTATATAAACATGCTATTCATTTTCATATAACATATATAGTTTTAGTTGATTATGTTGTGTTTAATTTGTAGTAAAATTTTAAATTGTTATTTTTTATAGAGAAGTAGGAATTTCCTTAGGGACAAAGTGTTACTAATGGTTGTAAAATTAAAAGTAAGTGACATAAAATTTAAAGTTAAATATATATATATATATATATAATTTATTTGGTGATTTTGAGATGTGTTGCATTAATTTAAAAAATAATGATATTTTAATTATAAATGTGTGCATTGACATACTTTTATGTTTTTATAATAATTATTTTTTTGAAATTTCATTAATTGTAAAAAATAAAATTTAAGGAAATTTTTTGTTAAGATGATATTCAGTTATCAGACTAAAATCCAGTATAGTCCAATCAAGAGCATAACAACTACATTTCATTAATCATAAAAAAACATTACATTAAGTAAACATTTAGAAGTGGATTAAAATATTGAATGCTAACTCATAATTATAGAAATCATGAGGTTGATGACTTTCTAAGGCATAAAAAGATGATTGTCACACATGCACCTCCAAGTTTCAGGATAATATTCATAAATCACACAAGTGCCTGGTGGGAATGGCACATGCACTGGTTGGCATGGAGTGCACTTTCCACACTTGAAGGTGCACTGTGGAGGAGATGATCCAGGGCGAATCAAACGATGTTGTTGGGGCATCATTGTTGGTTGTTGCCGCATGTTATTTCTCTTAAAGTCCTCCTAAAATGTATCATCAAACATTAGTAAGGCAAATATATATTAGATAAATTAAGTTTGAGATGAGTTTGCTATCTCATATATTAATGTTATTTTACATTAGAAAATTATAACTTATCATATATAGTAAATATAATGCAATAGTGCTATACTTAATAATGAAATTAAGCATTGAATGAGGGCTTAATATAATTTTTCATAAGCCATATTATAGATTATTATACGCCTAACGTAAACGAATTTTTACTTAATTTTAGGATAAATTAGATGTTTTGCCGCTCTTTCTCTCAATCTCCAATCCCACTACAAATCCTTTTTTGTCACTACCCATAATTGAAGCTGGATTCTACATCTTAAGCATGTAGTATTCAATTTAAAATTTTGATGAACTGCATAAATGAGTAAAATTTTAAGAGACTCGTTCAAATCTCATCTCCCAAATAAAATCATAATAGTCCTGATGAGCTCAAATAGCTTTCAACATTTATTTTGGTTTATTAGTAAAAAACCAATGAAGCAATGGTATTATAGATAATCAAACATCTATATAGTGACATATTCAAGATTAAAAGGTAACGTTGGAAAATTTTGCCCTATATTTTATGATGGAGAATTTCAATATGTACTTAGCTACATGAGGACACATTCAATCACCCTTAATTACACCACTACTACCAAAGTTAAATTGAGATTAGTTTTATTTATGTTGACATTTATGTTCATAAAGTGCCATTAGGAGCTAGGTAAAGCAATGAGATTTTTTTTTTATTTCCCTTTAAACATTGTGATGCAAAACCTAAGCAATGAGAATTTTTTATTTATTCCCCTTTGAACATTGTGATGCAAAGCCTAATCATATAAGAAAAAGATGATGATGTGGAGGATGCATAATGTTGCATTAACATTATTGAGTTTAGATCCTACTAAATCCTCCATTTCTTAACTTGGTTAGATCGAACATTTGTTCCTTAATCAAGTTATTCATATTCTATTTTGCAAGTTACTCCCTCCTCCCTCCTCTTACTCATTTTCACTGCTCACTCAAACCTTAATTTATATTATTTTTCTACTCTCTTTTCTTATATCCTTAAATTAAAATCAAAGTAAGTGGTTCAGCTATATTAAGCCACAAAATCTTTATTCAACTTCTCTCTTTCAAAGTTTCGACCAATACTTGACCACACATTTCTCTTATTTTTAACAAATAATAAAATAATAAAAGTGTAATCTAAAAAATCAAAGTGTATATGAAGGTATAACAAATATACACCTCAACTTGTCAAGCAAGACCAACTAGTTGATCAACTAAGTAGAGAAGTGAAGATAGATCGAACACAAATTTTTCCGTCAAGGCAAAGATTTAAAACCTTGCTCCCTCAATTTCTTTCCTTTATCCCCATTTTGGTACATTGAAGAAGCATTAATAACAAGTAAAACAATGGATGTATTGAAGATGCCATAATGTTGAGGCCTAAGGTCTACATAGTGATCCCTAAAGTAGTATAGAACTAGATAGTTTGATGGCTGACATTAGGTTGATATCCAACATGACATTACTATTGTGCTAGAAAGTTTTTGGGAAGAGTGTTGCTTTATTAAATATCATGAAAAAGTGTTAGCAGTGATGGAGTTAAAAAAAAGGGATGACCATACAAGGAAACTTAGATGACAATATGTTATAAACAACAACTTGCTAATGAGTCATTAACTAAAGGGATGATGGGCGTGGTCGGGGTAACTATGGAGAAGCTATGAGGCAATTTACGGTCTGTTTGGGGCAGCTTGTGCATTTCAGGATAAGCAGTTTATCCTGAAACACAACTCGTGGGTAGACCTCGAGGGTCGACCCGCGGCCAGCATTAGTGTAAAAAACTCAAACGCGACAGACATCGCTTCCAAAAACGCGCAAATCAAACGGTTAGGCAGCGTTTTCAAAAACGCCGCCACACTTATAAGCTGCCCCAAACATGCCCTTAGAGGCAAAGTTAGAGGAGCTATCATACGTCATAATAAAAATTTGGTGATATAAAAGTTGACATATACTAAATGAGGTGGTGGTTGACATTGGATTATAGCAAACTCCCAAGCTTCAAAGAATGTAACTCATAACTAAGTAACAAATATCTAATAAAAGAGCTAACGAGTTACAATATGTTGCTAGGCAGCGTGAGAACGGGCAAGTAGCTGAAGCGCAAGTAAATAATAATGGAGTTGGTTGACAGCATAGGAGATAGTTATCTACAAACTTGTATGTTGGTAGTCATACATGCAATCTCTAATTGAATTAACATATATGTGACTAAAACTATTGCTCTTTATGCCTTAAAATCTCTCTTTCATGCAATGTCTTGTATGCCTTGAGAACCATTTCATGTAAGAGCTTTTTACATCTTCCATCACTCTCTCTCAAACATAAATATTGTTATGTATCATACATTAAGAGTCCAATTAGCTTTTCCATTATAGAAAGAGATGCAAGTCACATGAAAGTCAAATTAATCACATAAACCGTTGAATCTTGTACCACTTGATAGGGATTGAACCAATGGGGGCCTAAGTTGGGCTGGAAACACAAATCATTTAAGTTCTTAAGCCCAAAACTAAGAGTCAACTATTGAATATTTTTTTTTAAATATTTTTCAAATATCATAGGTGAAATTAAATTCAAAGTTTTACACACACCCATTTAGTAGAAAATTTAAAGGGGCTTTACACGCATAGCACCCAAAATTTTAATATTTACCTATCTCACACTTAAATTTTTATAATTAAAAATATCATATGTAAATATCACTCATTACCACCTTTTAATAGTCAGATCTAATATTTCATTCATAGCTAAAGTGTTATGAGTGTAAAAATGAAAGCTTATGTGTGAGATAGGTAAATTCATAACAATTGGTTGTATGTATGTAATTTTCCCAAATTGAAATAGCAATTGGGTCAAGCTCTGCCCGAGTCCACTTCAATCGGTTAAAGCCTGAGTAAACCGGACGTGCACCATGCTCGGTTTGCCCAATGTCCAGGTGTAGAGTTAGTATAGATAGTCATTCTTAATAAGTATAAAATAATCCAATATAAATTCAAAAAGTTCAACTAATAATCTCCTTGAATAATTAAATCTTCACATAGTGACTGTGCGCCTGCACGAAGATCTGGATAGACTGTCGTGTGATTCTTAGTGGTGTGGCCGCATCCGGGCCATGTGTGAATGGTCTGGTTGCGCGGTCACCCATACGTAATAATTTTTACCATCTGCTTTATGTCTACGCAAGTAATCAAATCCTCCCACTGTTTTCTAAAATGCACCCTTTCTCCAAAGATAGCCTAAGTTTATCATAATTCTATTCATAAATCCAAACATAATCCAAATTAGCAAACTAATGATACAACCAAACCTCACTTGTTCATATCCAACCATTCTTCTCATCCTTCTGAAATCTAAAGAGGACAAAAGGCTACTCAGAATTTCATCAGACTAATTAACAACTCATTAAGAAATCTTATTATATTTCTAATCATCAGCAGAAGAAACAGGAAGGTCAAAATAGCATACTTTCATACTCTCTTCCCCTTCTGCTGCATGATTTCAAAAACAGAACGCAGACAACGAAAAAAGCGACATAAAGAAGAAGAGTTTTCAGTGCTTCTCCTCTCCCTGACTTCTCTTTCTGCACCTCCATTAACCAACACAGAAAAGACCTCGAAAGATAGAAGAAGAAGAAGATGAAGGAGAAGAGGAGTATGACTACTGAGAATTTCTATGACTTCTTCAATAATGACAGCAGTAAAGCTCATTGTAGCATTCAATACTGATTTCTATATTTTAGAAACTGACGTTCTTTATATCTCTTTCAGTACTGTCTGTCTGTGACAGTATATATCTCAATTTGAATTTAGTTGTACTGTGCTGAAGGATTTATGTTAGGAAAAAATGAAATTTATTGGTGAGGTCAATGCTGAAAAAGCTTTCCCTGCTTCGGATTTGGGTGTGTTGATGGATTCACCTTTTAGTTTTTCTATAGAAAGGAATGGAGAACACGCCAGGAGGGAGGTGATTGAGCTTTCTGTTTTGAGTTATGGCGTGCAGGTTGTGATTGCTGAGCTCAGTGCCTAACAGTTATAGAATAATAAGAAAAGATTTTGTTTTTTTCTTTTGTAGAAATTTGATAGGAAATGAATATGTGTAGGGTAGCTTAGTTTCTGGATGTGAACTTGCATGAAATTTTAGAGTTGGTTTGGAATCATTTTTATTATTATTTTGAAAAAACATGCTGTTTAATATTTTTTAGATTATTTTTTACTTTTTGTAAGTAAATCAAATTACTTTTTGACTCTTTTAAGAAAGTTAACGGTGGTAGAGTAATGAAATATTGTCTTAGCGTTGTACTAAAACTCAGCACACACTTAGATAATTAGATCGTAGAAGGAGCCATCTTGACTTTCTATGTGGAAAACTCTAGAAAGAGAAAAAAAATCAAATGGTTGAGCCTAGTTTAAATAAGCAATTATGAATGTTGAGTACACAAGTCCACTTTCTCATGAATTAGGAATGATAGAGTAACAAAGATGATTATTGTGAATGTACAATAGTAGTTCATTGATAATAGTCATAGTCTAGTTATAAATGAATGTTGTTCTCGATGATAGTTGCAGGCCGCATGGGCTATACTCGATTATTATGGAGGCAATAGTTTGCCTTGAACGTTATAGATGGTAATCGTAGCGCCGGCTTGTTATATAAGATGTAGTTGAAAATTGTGGTAGTAGTTGGTCATATGAGTCACAATTTGTTGACGCAGGAGTGTTAGTAGTAGAAAGCTGTAGGAGCTATGAGCTACGTAGGCCTTAGTTTGACACATAAGTCGTAGAGGTGAACTGTAATGATGTTCGTAGGCTGCAGAGACTGAAGTCGGGAGTTACACGAGTTATAAACCACATATTTCATAGTTGTTCATGTAGGCCGTAGTGGCGAGCTATAATATCGTTCATAGACCACGGGGGTTGAAGTCGAGAGCTACACGAGCTATAAGCCACGTAGGTCATAGTGGTGAACTGTGATGACCGTCGTAGTCCACAGAGACCAGAGTCGACAGATACACGACCTATGAGCCACGTAGGTCATAGTTGGTCACATAGGCTCTAATGGTGAGCTTGATAGCGTACGTCGGTTGCAAAGGTTAGGCGCGGGAGTCAGGAGATGCATGAGTTGTAAGCCACAGAGTTTGTGTTGGTCACATAAGTCATTATGGTGAGTTGTGATGATGTTCGTAGGTCATAAAGGCCGGAGTTGGAAGAGACACGAGTTGTAGAATATGTAGGCACAGTGGTGGCAGTGATGATGTCTATTGGTTGTAGGGCCCAAAGTCGGTAGTTGCATGAAGGGAGCTTTAGGAGTCTAAAGAAGCTCATCGTATTCGGGGTACATTGTTACACTGTCATATGAATGTGTCGTTGCATCATATGTGATGTGTGTCGTTATATTGTCAGTGGGTGTTTGTCGTTGTACCAAAATTAGAGTATGTTATTATGTCGTCTTTTGGAGGTGTTGTCACACTGTATGTGGGTGCACTGTTACACCATCATTGGGGGTATGTCGTTGCACCGTATTTGGGGTGTATTGCTACTTGGTCATATGGGTGTGTTGTGCACCATATTCTAGATATGTTGTTGCATCGTTTTTGGGAGGTGTTTTCGCACCGTATGTGGGGTGCATTGTTACACCATCATCAGGGTCTGACATTGCACCGTATTTTGGGTGTGTTGTTATAAGATGTAATGGACGCAACATATTACTATGTCGGGTGTTTCTCTATTCTACAACGTACACTGGGATTCTGCAATATACGTTGGGACTCCAGAAGAGACTTCGCTACAAGGAGCAGGTGACGGTCGATGGTGTTCGACAGTAGTCAGTAGGTGGTGGTCGGCGAGTACAGGAGCGATACTTGGGTTTTCGATGCAAGAAGGATGTTGAGCTTGAACTACTTCACCTAGCTCTAGCTTTCTTCTGACTCTATGTCTTGGTCTCAAGTCCCATATCAAGAGAAGAATAGAGCTCCATTTATAGTGTCTGGGTTATAAATAAGGAAGTAATTTGCACCATGTCGATCTGACAACCCAGAGAGATTCCCTCGATTAGATGGTATTTGGTGAATATTTGAGTACCTTAATGATGTCAAAATTGAACGATCTTGAGCTCGTTGGATTTGTCTTGTAAAGATGTTTGAATTGATTATAAGTTTTTCAAATTTGAAATTAGTTTCACTTTCTAATCATGCATTGCAAGCTTTTAAAAGTAATTTGATGACTTGATATGAGCTCGATTTAACTCGAATTAGACAGTTTTGATACATTTGTGTTCGTATGAAATAATTTTTTGTCATCAAAGCATTATTACAACAACTAAACCTACAATAGCGGGGAACACCACCACTAAGTATCCTTTGATGAGATGTCATTGCCAACAACAAATAGACAAATTAAAATTTTAAATATAATAATTTTTTTTAAGATGCTGTATACATACATGATTTTATGTTAAAATATACGCAAAATAACAAGCTAAAAATAAATAAATATCTCATGGTTTATCCTCCCTTTTAAATTCATCTTATTATTATACTTACTATTTATTTAGAGTCATTTGATTATGCTAATTGCTAGGAATAAAACGCATCTCACTCATATTATATTCATTATTTTTTCCTTTAATATTATATTATCTCTAAACATATTTTCCAATAAATTTTTAAATGTAAAATACAACGATAAATAAGCTTACACATACAAATATCAACGACAATATGATTATTATACATATTAATACATTAAATCAAAGGAATGACAAGTCAGCCATTGTCATGCTACTGATCCACATTTCTCTAGACTGTAGAAGATATAGAAGTATTTATTGATTGGGTGGCCAATTGTCCCAATTTTTGGGGTCTAATTAAAGAAGTCCGGCCCACCTTGGGCCTTAATTCTATGTAAGGCTAAAAAATTAACATTGCATAATAATTATTCACATGATATAATTATATGAGAACTATAGAGATTAAACTCATCATAGCTAGTTGTATAGTGAGTGAGTTGAGTGTATTCTTGATTAATAATTAGGAAACTATGGTCCATAATCTTAGCAAGCTGTAATGTTTTTAGGTTGCATAGATTTGATTGATGTGTAACTATGTGAGCACCTTGGGGAATCAAATTCAATAGCCTAGTATTGAGGATCAAGCTATGGATGATTCTTAAGTAAATTGAGACGATTTGGTTTTAGATGACACCAAGATTATTTTAAAATGTTTAAGTAATTTAAATATGTTCATTGTCAATCACTTGTTGACCTAATTCAGGCTCTCATAGTGGCTTGATTAATCTGATCAAAGTGAATATAAGTATAAATTAGTTTCTCGAAATCTTAATGTCTTTTGCGAGTCCCAAACTGATAAGAGAATAAAATTCTAATAAATAACCCTAGTTTGGCATAGATGATTGGATTGATAACAATAGATTTATACACAAAAAGGTTCTTCAACAAGTAACTAACAATCATAAGCTTTAATTCTTGCAAATTTCAGGTTCATAGTTCATTTATATAATCATATTGATTGTCATGTTATTGTTGTGCTATTGTTCGAATTGATATAAATAATTTTGTGCACATTCCAAGCTCTATTATTATAATTCAGATTTGAAAAAGGTTTAGGAGTGCCTTAAAGCAAAATTTTTACATATCTGCTGTGGGTTTTGTTTTAACAGGAATGTCTATAATAAAAAAAATGATGATTAAGAGAGACAGTGATTCATACTCTAATTGGGTGGTTCTCTTCCTACTAACTTCTTAGAGTTTTGGAAGAAGGTTATAGAGTAATATGGAGTACAAAAGATATACAAACACTTCTCGAGGTTTTTCTTATATAATAAGTTAAACTATTCAAGATTTATATTAAATATATAATCATGGAATCCAATGGACATAAATCACCATGATTAATTACATCCAAGGCTAGTGCTAAAAACACTTTTAATCAAGGAAAATAATGTGTTCTGAATTAAATAATTAATTTGATTTGATTATTGATTGGGATTATGTTTAAGGAAGGGTCATTAACATAGTTAAGAAACCCATGCTACATGTGAATCAAGTTTACTAGTAATGAAGAGTTTTTTTTTTAAAAAAGAGCATAAGCCGACTCTCATTTTATTAACACAAAGAAAAATAACTAAACAGGGAAAGAGGTTCTAACTCACGCACCCTACAAAACACCAATAATAGTAATGAAGAGTTAAGAGGCCGCATCTCTTAAGGATTTTAACTAATAATCATGAGTTTTCTTCTAATAGAAATCCTCATTAAATCAAAGTAGAAATCAAGCATATGAGTACTTATTCTTTTCAATGTGATCTAGTAGTTAATACTTAAAATGAATTGACTAATTTGAGGGGGGCAATAGTGGTTGTGAACAATTCAAAGGTATTTTAAATGATCATTCTTGTTTCATATACTGATATTAATTAAATCATATTAAAATTGTTTTAGAGGTTGAATGCATGCCAATGTAGTGACTTAATTATAACCAAGCTCGATTTTCATTTTAGGAAGGAATATACCCTAAAGCATGTGAGTGAGAATAGTGTTCAAGGTTGCAACCCATTTCACATTTAACTCATGATTATCCTCACAGGGAAGCAATATGATTAGCATCTACATGGTAAATGACATTTTACTTGTCCAAGTGCTGCTTCAGAGGAAAAACCATCTGTAGAATAACTGAGCTTTAAGTTTGAGTGCAATTAAGTTGGAAGAAAGTCTTAGGTACTAGATTTTAAAATGATATGTGAACTTAATACTTAGTGTTAGCCTGGAAAGGTCTTGTGACTAAATTTTATAGAGAAAAGACAATGAATATTGTAGATTATGGATATAAAAGTCTTGTCCTAATGAGGACTCGTGTCTTAATGTGATAGAGACAACCCAAAAGCTTTGTTTAATGAATTTTGATGGTTTTGTGACAATTCATGAAATTTTGTCGCAATTTGATACATACAGTTCAAGAGATTTAGTACTTTGAAAATTTGGATTTGATTTAAGCTTAAGATTTGGACATATGAGAAAGCATCATCTTACATTAATTTGATAGATTGACTTCAGGTTAGTACACATATGTAGACTCATGTCTATGAACTTAAATAAATACTCTATGTTTAGTGAACTCAAAGCAATTAGATTGTGATTAAGGGTGTGTTTGGGACAGCTTGTGCGTTTCAGGATAAACAACTTATCCTGAAACGACCTATGGTCTGTGTTTAGTATACAAATGAAACCGCATTTTTAGATAAGCGGGCAAAATGCCGATTCAAACGGTACCGCGACATTTTAATTAACGCTTCTGCACTTATAAGATGCCCCAACCTGCCCTAAAACTATTCATAGTTTTGCCGTACAATACATTGCCTTGCGTCAAAAGTTACGTTCAACTAGATGGGTTTTTTTGACAATCGCAGGACGAGTGAATGTGGCTGTATATTATAATAGGAAATTTACATACATACCACACAGTTTCTAGCTATTTACATATCCAACACCTACATTTTCATATATATATTTATCACACATTGGTTTGATAAACTTATGCATGAAAAGATGTATTGCACTTTTTAAAAGTAGATAATACGTGATATCAAAGATTTGAATGCTATGCAAGCAAATATTAAAGTAAGGATGGTAAATATGTAATTATGTAAGACTTATGTGGTAATTATGTAAATGCTGGCCTGATCAAGGTCTGCAAACATTTCAGCAAGCTTACTACTAGATTGATTCATTACGGACATGTTCGAAAATAAGAGACCTAACGGATGTGTGTGTGATCCGTGACATAAAACTTCATCAACTCATATCAAAGCAGACAACTTTATTAATCATATCTTAGAAAATAAAACATGAAACTTAAAATTATATCCTTAAAAATGAAAAAAAAAATAAAAATAAAATCATATAAAGTGATCAACTACCTTAAACTGATCCTCCTTACCTGGGAACAAATCCCTACAAAGCTCTCCATAAAATGCACAGACCAACTCAATAAAAACAGGAGATTTCAAGCTATTCCAACAATAAAGAAGCTCTTCCACATCCATTAGATCTCTCACATTCCCTTCTTCCACAACCATCTCCACCAAATAGCTCTCAAAGCTCCTACAAGCCGTCTCCACTTCGACACGGCTCGCCGTTACCGCCGGCGACTTCTGCAAACCAAAAGACTCATGACCAAAGCTCTTCATCTTTGCTAACATTGCCTTCCAAACTTAACTCAAAGAGGTGAAAATCTCTTCCTTATTCTTCTTATTCTCTTCTTCTTCTTGTGAAGAAAGGGAAGGGAAAAAGCTTTATAAGGAGAATATTGAAGGGGTTGAGGAGGTTAGAGGTGAAGAAAATGACTTTCATTGGACTAAAGAGATCTTATGATAGTTGAGTGTGGGGGAAGATAAGGGAAGATGGTGATGGTGAGAATGGTTGAGGGGATTATTGTTGTTAATTTGTTGAGATTAAGATAGAAGCGGGATTCACGTTATGTGCTGGGTTGGTGTGGTTGTTGGCCACTCCACGAATAGATTTGATTATATATATATATATATAGATATATATATTTGCAACAAATTTTCAACTCATATTTTTCTCTGTGGCACAAATAGATACACAAAATTCAATAAACCCAACTCATATCCAAAGATTGTGTATCAAGTATTTCTAGATGAATAAATGTTAATAAGTATAAAATCACGGGTTTCAAATGTTATGAATGTTATTTTGAAGATATTATGTTACATGCATTTATGCCTGTAACGTACTTGAAAAATCTCAACGCCTGAAAAACTTAAGCCTTAGCTCTATATAATTTCTAATAACATACATAAGTAAAATGCATGTGATAATCATAAATTTTACGTGAAAAAATTCAAGAAAGAGAAAAAATCAAGGGTTTCAGTACAGTCAAAGTAAAACAATATGAAATTAAATATACAAAGGTCCATTTTGCTTCTAAACTATGAAAGATAAAATTAGAAAATAAGGTTGAAATTACAATTTCCTTGAAATAATATAACAAATATAATTATATAAGGGAAGTTGAGACCATAAGAGTTATAGTTGGTGGCTACCATAGCCTTAGTTGTCTACAAAACCAATAGTTGTTGGTTATAAAAGTTATTATTTGCTACATAAGTTGTAGTTGGA
>NEWO01000013.1:3713835-3745814 GCA_003013225.1 Phalaenopsis aphrodite
TATTTCTATATGTATATATATGCATGTGTTTCACATCTCTGCTCATTGGTGCAGCCTCTGACGTAAGTCCCTCGGGTCGGAGGTTCGAATCCCGTAGCGCGAGCTCTTCAGAATAATTAAAACACATCTGAGTTTCGACCCAAATGAGAGAAGTGTTATTTGGTGCCCACTGGACCAAATAATGTTTCCCTTCTTTCTAATATATATATATATATTCATTTTTTATAAATCTTTAATAGTAATATTTTTATGAGATTTAAAAATTGGAATAATATATAAATAAATATAAAAAAGTGCATATCAGAGATATAAATACATATTATTGTAAATAAAATTATAATTTTCATACGTTGAATTTGAATAAAATTTATATTATTTGGGTGAAATAATTTTCATAAAATAAGAATGATTCATAATTAAAAAAAATGTTTATTAATTTATTGATTTAAAACAGCTAAGCTACTGGAACTAGTTTATTAAAAAAATGTGCCAGATATATATGGATGATTTTCTTAATAAATTACGTGGGGTTGTCTTCTCGTCCAAGCCGCCGGAACTGTTTTCAACTCAATAATCCAAATAGGAAGAAAACAAATAAGCCTCATTTACATACATACACCTCGTATTATTTATGTATTTACATATTTAGTATTTTAACCTTCATATTTACGTCTAAGGAATTATAAATAAAGTATTTAAATATAAATAATAAATTTTAGAAGTTAGATATGTAAATCTATAAGAATTATGCGGTGTGTATGTAAATTTTTCAGAGAAAAAATTAAATATTATATAAAAAAAAAAGAAATTTGAGCAATTTAGTGTATTTGACAACAATTTAACACTAATTAAATTTATTTAGCCGTCACTTTCCCGCATAAGAGGAAGACTTCCCGCAAAAGTGGAGACAGCGAGGCCACTGTTGACCGACCTATTTTTTTATACCTTTTCTTTTCTTTTTAAATTTATCAAATAATTCATGTTTTTATTTGAAAAAATAAAATAATTTAAACTCAACTCTAGCAAGTTTCAGGCAACTTATAAGTGCGACGACGTGTTTAAAAATACAGCCTAACCGTTTGATTTGCCCATTTTTTAAAACACACTCTGCCGTGTTTGAATTTTTTACACTAAATGCAGTCGACCTGTGGGCCACGTCTCAGAATATGCTACTTATTCTGAAACGCATAAGCTGCCCCTAACAAACCTATTGAACAAAAAGGAAACAATAAATTATAATATGAAAACTAAAATTACAAATCACACATAATAATTAGAACATTAATAATTAACTAACCTAACCACGTACTAATGCAGACCTAAAAAGAAACAATTTCCATTTTGACAAATATAGTAAGAGTAAAGCATGATGTCAAATAGCATCCTCTCCCAGCAATTTCCACATTTCTCTTTGACTTCTCCTTCCCCATACACAGTATTTAAAACCTTCTTCCTCTTTCTTCTTCTCCAAACAACTCTCCTCTTTCTCTCTCTCTCTTCTTTCTCTCCATAAGAATCTCTTCATCTTCTTCCATATATGGAGCGCAAGCTTCTTCTGCTAACTTTCTTCGCCTTCTGCTTCGTCCTCAGCGCTACAGCGAGACCTGTGAAAGAAATTAGAGTCATTGTGCCTGCGGAACAGAGTGCTCGCCCTTGCGAAGCCATGTCGGATGTGAAGGGAAAGATGGAGGGGAAGAGGAAGAAGAAGTACGAGGCTCTGCTGCTTAACCTTCTTCCCAGAGGAAGTATACCGCCCTCAGGACCTATTGGTGGCACCAATGGAATGAAGAACTGAATTGCTCTGTACACATAAGGCTTTTTTTTTTCTTTTTTTTTTTTAATAAATAGAATTTTTATGAAGAGAACAGTATATATAGAGACTTTTGGTAGGATAGAAATCATATATTTTGTTATATTTTTATTATTATTTTCCGATAGCTCATTTGCTCTGTTCTGAATTTTTTTTCATTTTAAAGCTGTAATATGCAGAAAGAATCAAATGTATTCTGGATGAAAACTTTAGATTTAAGATATGGCTGGTCTTGTTCTTCGTCTATTTTGATTAAATGGCTGCTGAAATGGTGCAGTGATTATAATTTTGAGAAATTTAAAGTGGAAGTGATTTTCAACAGAATATTTTTTAATTCTTGGGGTTGATTTTGCATGTGCTACCCGAAATTTCAGACATATTTTTCATAAAATAAATGAGAGTCAAAAGGTTTAGTCCACACGCATCATATTGGATCTGGGTTTGATTTTACTTACGCTTAATAAGTTTGACAAAATGAGCATAATGATAAGTCCTCTATCTTTTGAAAAGGTATCAATTATATATGTATGATATAAGAGACATTCCATCACCAGCCAATATTATATATGTACACCATACAAAAGGAATAGGTGTATATGTAATAGATTAGGGCAAAGGGGGATCAGTTGGGCTCAGCATGAATATGGCGAAATGATTCAATCTAAGATGGTTAAACTAAGAATGATACAATGCAAATTGACTTGGCTATGTAAAAATATTTTAGAGAGTGAATAAGATCCGTCGAAGAGGTTATAATAATGTCATTGGCATACACTAATAAGGCAATAGAATATGATCATGTTCCCTTGGTAAACATAGAATAATTGGCTCTGGATTGATATAAATCAAAACTCATTAAAGAATTAGAAAACAAATTGAGTATCATTGTCATGAGGCTTGTTTAAGACCATATCTAATTGTGTGTAATCACAAACAATTTTTTAATTTTTTTGGGACAACTCCCCATTTCTTTTATATATGGGGGATGTTCCATGTAAAGAAACTTCTTCAAATAAATCTTCGTTTAGAAGGCGTTATTGACATCTGGTTCATTAAGATGTCAATTCTGGCTTGAAACTAGTGGTAGAAGAACGTTGATGGCGACCATTTTAACTATAGGAGAATAAATTTCCATGAATTGAGCTCCTTTTTCATTGAGAATGTTTCCTTTGATGTTTGGCATAATCACTTTGGACATCTAGTTCTAAAAAAACAGCTATGTGACCTTGAGGATGAAATTTGTCCCGATAAGTAGGTGATGTGGACCCAAATGCCAAAAACACCCAAAAACTCTAAAATGATCGTAGTTGACTAATTTTTTTGTATAAGTTCTGAAAAGATTTAATCTTTAAAAAGAAGATAACTTGTGTGATTATTGAGGTAGGTGAATGTTAAAATGCATTCATTCAAGAATCGTACAAGAACACGTGACTAAAAATATAAGGCTCATGTCATACTTGGAAGATGTCGACATTTTCGTTCAATAACATGGTTTTGTTGTCGATGATGGTTTAGTTTGAAATCCCAACTTTATGAATAATTTATACAATTTGAATTCTTTGGCATTTTCAAATCGAAGTGTTTTGACTTTGCTACTATTTTATGTGCTAGTTACCATGAGGAATTTTGGGAAAACTTCTGATGCATCAAATTTATTTTTAAGAAGGTAAACCCATATAAACCTAGTACTGTCATCAACCAATGGTAAAACATAACTTTGTAAGGGTGTGATAGGGCCCCATATATCATAATGTATCAGGTTGAAAACTTTATCAGTCATGTGATTGTTGCAATGAAAATGTAACCTATGTTGCTTGATTAAGGGACAAATATAACAAAGCTCAACTTTATTTTGAAATCAGGTACAAAACAATTTAATTTCTTGTTAATATTGCATATCTTTTGTTAGAAAGATGCCAAAATGATTATGCCAAACATCAAAGGAAACGTTTTTTAAAAGGTCTTCAGTACCATAATTTCTCGAATAAAAAATATATAAGTCTTGATATTTTTCCCTTTGCCGATCGTCTTCCCTTGATTGATTTCCTAGATCATGAAATAATTTGCAAAAAATATCACTATTATGAATAATTTCTCATTTATCAAGAGTGAGCTTATGGAAAGTAAATTAAAAAAAATATTTAGAATAAACAATATGTTGTGTATGTTAAATTATTTGTTTAATTTAGCATCTCGAAGATATTTCACTGAAACTTGCATTTTATATGATTGAGGATAATTATGTGAACATTTTGGCGTGAGGACAAAAATGATCTGATGCTCCAGAATCAATCACCCCATACTTTATAAAAAAGAAAAAAAAAACAAGAAATAATAAGAGACTCACCCACGTGCGGAGTCATAGATGTTTTCATGGGCGGAGTGAAATGATGATTACAACACATACAAGCGAACTTGGTGTGAGTTTCATTTGTACTAGAGGAAACACGTAGGAGTTGTGAAAACTTGTTTAGTAATTGTTAAAGTTGATCTATGTCTATGTTATAACGCAAGCTATCATTCTCCAGAGGTGTACCATGCAGTCAAGACAACAATGATGGAATTGTTGTGAGTGATTACTTCATGGCTTTACTTGAGTTTTCAAAATTGCTAATGTCCAGGAGGATTTTTGTGGACTTTGTAGCATTGTTCTTTAGTACGTCCATGATACCCTTGGCTGCTAGTGCAATTTCTTTTAGCCCCATACAATTGGATATCTGTTCAGCAACGCTCCTTTGCTTCGCTTCTTAGGAGAGCTTGGAAGAACAAGACTGATACAAATGATTCATCTAAGTCCCATAAAAGAGACTGATGATATGCATGGAGTATCTTTCAAGTGTAATTGCCGCTAGTTCAAGTGGATGGCAATCATTCAATGCCTCCCCCAACTGGTTCAACTCAACATACAAAACACGGCAACCCTATGATAATTAAACTAAGAAAAATAAAATACAAATAACTTGATAATGGTGAGAAAATAAATTTTTACTAAGCATATTCTATTATTCTTAAACATCCTCAAATTCATAAAATTTATTTTCACTTTGTGTACAAGGAGAATTAAGGATAATAATATTAAAATGAAATTTTAGGGAGTGAGGAGTACGATTGCAAATGAATTGAGTTGAGTTAAGCGGGCGCCTGTTCGAGCTTGAGTTCATATAGTAAGAGCTCTTATTCGAGCTTGGTTCATATAGAGATTTATACGAGCGGCTTGTTAGAAAAGAATATGTGAGTCAAGTCAAATAATGCATGACCGTTGAGCATAAATATAAGCATTTAAATGATAATTTCAAGAACAAGTTGTATGCAAGCCTTAATCAATCTTGTTCACGAGCATGTTCATGAGCTTTAAATTATGCTATTCATGAATATAAATGAACCAAACAACAATTTGTTCAAGCTTGGCTCATTTAGTAAATCGAGTATTTATGAAATTATTCAAACTCTTTTGATTAATTAATCAAACAGTAATAAATAAGCTTTAATAGGCCGAGCCAAAGCGCCAAAGCTACTCATAACATGTTGAACGCTTGGTTCATTTGCATCCCTATTTAGGAAGTTTGCAAATGATTTATTTTTTATCTTGATCATGTTTTTCTTTAGCTTTGACTTTTCGTATCTAGACCTTATCCTCCAACTAATAAATAAATTTTTTAGTGTAACTATTGTTGCATTTAATAAGAATAAATAAAAATAGAAAATTTATGAAGCAGTCCCTACAAAAACTATGCTTCATTTGGCCGATGATGTGCCATTCATCTCTCTCGTGAGGCTCTTCCTGAAGAGACTGGCAAGTTTATTGTCACACCAACTTATTTGATGATCAAGACATTCTACCGAACAAAGTTGCACTTATAAAATCTATTTCACACCTTAAATTTCCATTAGGCTAAAACATTTTTTTAATGTCTCCTTTAGAATTCAAGTAATTATAAAAAGTAACAATATTTTTTCATGAATTCAAAAAAAAAATAAAAAAATAATTAAAAAAAAAGCTTATGAATAATATGTCTAGTCTTCAAAACACACCAACTCTTATTATTATTATGATTATATGACTGGTCTTTTAGGGCTCCTTTTGCCTCCTAGATTATAATCCAACATGTTCTCCAACTTTTCCCTTTCTCTCCACTATTGCTAGTAAAACAAATAACAAAATATAAGATATTGAAATTAGCTGAAGGAAATAATAAGATTCACTACACCTTGTAATAGAATCTGTTCCACGACCCTGCAGCAGTACCACTAATTACAACCAAAGAGCAATCTGGACTGCCCAACATTAACAGATTAAATCTCACAATTCATTTCATGACAAACTTGATTCTCATATCTCTATATATGTTACTTACAGTATCAAATGTAACCCGATGCTATGGTGTAATGAATGGCTAGCTTGCAGTCCTCCTCCTCCTCCTCCTCTTCTTCTTCTTCCTGCAGTCGGTTATGTTGAACATGACATCAGAGCTGCATTAAGGGTCTCGCGGCCGCTCAAATCGATCCACGCAGCTGCCTCTCCATGGCATATTCCAATTCCATCACGCCAATCTGCGGCCACACTACCACTCAATGAACATCTCTACCGTAAGATAATCCCACCTCTCCTCAACTCAAAATTTTTCTGAGCAATGTCAAAAACCTGGTATCAACTCAACTCAGCATTGATAATCATCGAACCTAGACGGCATAAGTCCTCAAACTCTTCAAAGCTATCGGGTATGGCACCTTTCTTGATGGATGATGTCCATGCCCACCGCGACATGTCTGTGATGCTAATGGAACAATGATTCCCACTATGAGAAAAAGCAAGATTAGCGGACATTTCCGACCCTAATCAAGTCGTTTTCTGACTCTGAGTCAAATTAGCTTCGGAAAAGCGTCGGTTTTTTTCTCATATTAAAATGAACGTCGCTAATTTATTTTGCATCAAAATAAGTATATGATTTTAATTCGCAGAATAACCATCGAAAACAACCATCGCTAACAAATATCGTCGAACATGCAAGCTACGCAGGCGCAACGATGCAATAGCGTCAATAACTCCAACACTATTAGGGTAGAACAAGGCAGACACTAATTAGCATCAGTTTTTTTGACGCTATTGCATTGTTTCACCGAGAGCTTGTATCATCGGTTGATTACAACTTTTAACGTCGAAATTTTACGAAGCTAATCCAACACCAACTTGTAAGAAACACAAAAAAATAAAAAAAATAATTAGATTTCCACGTATCTGCACGTAATATGATATTTATCTATCACCACAACCCATAAAAGAAATTTTTAACATACACATACTGATACCAAATTATATTAAATATAGACAGATTAAAGTGCTCATAATTCACAACACAAGAAACAAAATGTTCGTACAATACAAAAATGAAAAAAAAAAAACATAAAGTCAACCCCTATGTTTGGGGATCGTCATCAAACAAAGAAAAAACATAATTTTCATCCTCATCATCATCCCACTCCTCCTCCTCGACCAGACACATGTGTCACTTGCTTTGGCGATCTAAACTAGGCTATCTGCAACTTGTCTAAACTCTTCATTCATCATCGTCACATGCTTGAGAAGTTCCACATGCTGAGCTTGGAGTGCACTAGGGCTACCCACAACTTCTCAGAAATGCTCGATCTCAAACTTCATCCCCTTTGCTTCGAGGTTGTACACTCTCCCCTTCTTATTTCCCCTGCCTGCGTCCAAAATTCAAAATCTGACTGCATAGTGGTAGATTGGCTACCACTGCTGACGGATGGTGATGTTTGGTTGGCCATCTCCCTTTGTTTCTCCTGGAGTTGCTTGAACTCCTCTAGTATAACAAAATTCAAATGTTATTTGACATTTTAAACATTAATTGACATATTAATAGAATTATATTTTTTATACTTATATTAACACGACAAGAGTGGTCGGATACCCACTGGCTATGTGCCTATGCACTAATGTGTAAGGATGTGCAACTTTATTGTAGATGACTGTCTGTCAAACTCTTTGGCTTGTATACATGATCATATAAATACATAAGTCACATAATTATATAAATTTGCAAGCTTTTGAATTTTGAAATATTCTTACCAGCCTTTAATGGTGCTTCATGTGAAAAATCAAACCTTCAATGTGGAGTATGACTCCTCTGACTCTCTCCATTGTCCGGTTCTATTAGTTTGTCAGTCTCTTTCTTTGGTACTCCAAAGAGGCCTATGCTCGGTTTAACTCAGCCCATACTTCCTCCTAAACCCATGAGGGCCTCTGCCCCTCTTTACGCGCTATCGTGAACATGTCTCCAAACTTATGTTGGCATGAACCTCAAAAATTTATCAGATTTGTTGGTGATGTTTTGACAACCAGTGAAACGACTGTAAATTAGAAAGCATGTAAGTCTGATTAGCATATAAAAGAAGATAGAAATCAACTTTATATTTCAAATTTAAATATCATATCTTGAACTTCGTAAAATACATATCCTGAGTGACAATCAGAATCAGCTTCCATGAGAGATATGGTTGATCATATCAGCTTTGAATGATCTCTTTGATCTGTGCCACAACAACCTAGAGGGGTAGAACCTGCAAATGATCCATTAGGTACATTTTAAAATTGAATGAAAAATTGAAATTACTATACTGTAAAAAGGAAAGTCGACTTACGAGTCACCTTCTGGCTCAATATAGGCTTTATCAACGATGTCTAACCATCTCAAATGCTGAAGTCGAGGGACCTGGCTCATCAGATGAGGATGATGGGCGAAAAAAAGGTGGAGTGGGAGGAGGTGCTTACGAGAGAGCTGAATTTAGTGCAGGGGCAATAGAAGAGGTCACCAGAGTGGTTGTATAATTTTCGTATCTGTCAGCGGTAACGACGGCCTTCTTCAGCCTTTGATAGGTGTTCCATAAAGTCCTTTGAACGCGGGGTCTCTTGGGAGGCTGAGAACCTGCTATCTATAACCGTTAAAAAAATACGAATTCATAAGCATGATTAATATGTATTATAAGATAAAAAAGTAAAAGCAGAACAGTGAAACAAGTCATTTCTACTCATAAAATCAAGAAAATTAAGAAAGACAACTATAGTGTAAGAAACAAAAGTAAAAGAAAATAAGTTCAGAAAATAATCTTGTAAGTGGACATATCACTATTTAATCTATTTCATTTGATGATCCATATGTTAAAGAATTTAAAATTTCTTCATCAATCTCATCATCATCTTCACCCATATCTAGATGGACTACTTCATGAATCCTTGTGGCTTCCTTTTGGGATAACTTCTCATTGATTGAGCTAAGTTGAATATTGAATTTAAACATAAATGACTCTTGGTGAATATGTTTGATAACATTTTGCATCTAAATAATTTCTTGTGGTATATTCTTCAATACAACAACCCAAGCAAGTTTATATCTTGCTCATTCAGGACATGTCAGGATATCGAACATAATAAACCTGACTAGCCTGACTTGCCAAAATAAATATGTCATATTTTACATATCTTCTATTCATTTTAACATCGGTAATATCATACAACTCGAGTGTCCGAGTTCCTCAATTGAGAATGTGATTAAACTACTCACAGTTGAACATGTAGACATTACATTCAACATAGCCCGGATACTGCAACTGAACTACTTTATTTAGTATGTTGTAATATGTGATCTGGTTATATGTGTGTGTGTTTCTTCTAGCACAAATACCACAATTATAAGTTTGTTTTCCTTCACTCCATGACCTTGTGTGAAATTTTTAATCGTTAAGTTCAAATATTTGACCTGACTTCACACTATGATTAGGCCTCCAAGTAAGATCTGATAAGCTTTGGTCTGTGATTTTGTTGCTTCTATCATGGACATAGTAGAAGTTCCATAGCATAATTAATTTAACTTTGTATTGTATAATTACACAACATGCCAGTGAATTTAAAAGTTACTTTAACGAATGTGTAATTTGAATCATTTTGAAAATTCTTCTTTGATTTTCTTTCTTACAAGAGAGTAATCTTCTGCGTTCAAGCTCTCCATAAACAACTTGCATATAACATTATAACGTGTATTTATGAATTAATTGGTAAAGCATTCCGTAAATATATTTGATTATATTTAATCTTACTGTAGGAATTGTTGTGCTTCATCGCAGTTTAATAGAACATACAAAGTAGTTGCATGAAACTCTTTGTCATTTAGGTAGCACATACCATGCCTACCTAATGATTCACCAGATATCTGAAATACTGATAATTCTGCTGCCAAAGGCATCTGACCAACAGTTTCATGCGTGTGCTACCGTTGATCGAAGTAATATAAATAGAAAGTATTTTAATTACGGTGTCAAATGTAATCAACTACAATGGTGTAATGAATTGCAAGCTTACTGTCTCCTCTTTATCATCATCTTCTTCTTCCTCTTCTTCCTGTTGTCGGCAAATTCTTCCCGTCGTCTGCTATGTTCAACAAACCTAAGTTGATAAAAAATCAGATTCATTTCACATACGACAAACATGGCCTAGGAAGTGTTGGCTAAGGCTTGGGTGAGTTTGAAGATAAGTAGAAGAGCACTTTTGTTGTTAGAGTTAAGTAAAGGATATGTGACATTGATTTTAACCACTAAAAGGTGATCGTAGAAGCTTAAACATCTATGATCATTTTATTGTACCACTACAAAATGTAATGATTTAAACCATAATAAACTATCAATGAACAAAAAATGCTATGTCGCTAATTTGACAATGATTCTAAATTATGTAAATTATGGTGCCAAATATGAGTGCAAATTCATGATTTTAGTATCATGTTGAACTCTTAAGCAATATAAATTATCCTCATATTGGTATAAGATTATATTTATTAATGTTATTAAAAAAATCATTTGATCAGGCACAAATCTTAATAGATTTTGGAAAAAAAATAATTCTGAGTCAAATTCAAAATTATCCGATCTTCATATTTTAAAAACTTTATAGGCAAACAAAACGTTTCAACAATATAAACTCACCAAAAGTGATTCAAGTCAAGCAAGCAAAAAACAAACACTTGAATTATAATTGAAATTTTAGAAGCATTAACTGAAATATTAGACGATCTTCTAATTTGATATACTTGTAATCAAATCAAGTGGCACAAAAGGAGGAATAAGTGAGCCTATGATCACTCAATTCATAGACCATTAAAACACTTAAACATTTAAGAATAATCCAAAATCAAAGAAATTAGTATTGACCGTCTTATCAATTATTTTGTTTATCAAAACATCAGTCTAAAAAATTAGAAATAAATTGTCAAGTATTACAAGGAAATCTGAAGTTTGAGAGTTGAACATAAACTCGTGAGAAGAGTTATAAGCCATCCTATATTAATAATAGTTAACTAACACCAGAGTGGCTGATTTAAACTAACTACAACAATTTCATCCCAATTATTGTTATACAAGCATTGTTACTTGATTAGCATTTTTAGGCTATTATTGTTTAATTATTATCACTTAGTTAATATTATCATATGTTAACCCTTACTATAACTATAAAAATATAAATATTTGTCATTTTGTAATTTTCAATTTTCAAAGCTGACATCAATAATTTTTGATGCGTGCTAGAAAATTCGCGGCGGTAGAGTAATGGATTATCGTTTTAGCGTTGCACGAGAATTTAACACACACTCAGATGAAAATGAAACAGGGTGTGATAACACCATAAGTTTTTATGTGGAAAACCCGTAAAAGGGAAAAATCACGGGGTATGACCCAGTTGTAAAAATCCACTATAAGTTGATGATTACAGATGTTACTTGTCCCACAGGCGAGAAAGGGTAACTAGTTTTCCATGTTACAATGTCGACTGATGACGTATATTAAGCGGTGGTTGACAGAGGTCGGCAATGATTGACTGTAGTCGATGACAATCGATGACGGTCGGCGATGGTCGGCAGAGGTCAGTGGTGGCGGACGACGGACGGTGGTTGTCGACGGAGGTCAGTGGTGACTGGCGGCGATCAACAGTGTCCGGCGGTGGTCGACAAAGGTTGGCGGTGGTTGTCGACGGCCAGTGGTAGTCGACGGGGATCGACGATGGCGAGGATGATCTGGACTTGAGCTCCTTCTCAAAACCTCAAGTTCTCTCTTAAGCTTCCTCCCCTTCATGTGAGGGGTGAGACTCTATTTATACTGTTTTGAGTGCAATTAATGCAGGAATATGAACCATTTTGATCGGACGGCCCGGAGAGCTTTCCTTGATCAGATGACGTTTGATGGACATTTGAGTGCCTTAACGAAGTCGGAATTGAGCAATCTTGGGCTCTTTGGATTCGTCTTCTCGAGACGCTCGATCCGACTATAAACTCGCTAGATTTGACATTCGTTTGACCTTTCAAATGCCTCTGGAAATCCGCCAAGAGTGGTTTGATGATTTGATCCGGGCTTGATTTGAATCGGATTGGATTGACTCTCATATCATTAGATCCGTCTCATCGAGCCGATCAGTTTGACTATAAGTTTGCTGAAATAAGAATTCTAGATGACTCTTAATCAAAGTTTAGATGTTTCTTGTTCAAAAAATCACACCGAGATTCCTGCTGGTTGATGAAAACTTGTTGGTAACCTATCAATTTTCTTTATGAGAAGAAAATATTATGTCCCCTAAATTGAATTTGTGGATAACAGACGTAATATTTTGTCCTTCACTAAAACATGATAACGTAATGCACAGAAAGAGATTAATTTACCCCACATTAACTAAATAAATTGCACTAAAATTCTACATTAACTTTTCATCATTAAAAAAAGAAAAAAAAAATTTCTAAAGATAGCAAACCGTTTCATTAACGATGACACCAATCATGCCATCATTACATAAATGGGGGCCATCTCATGCTTTTCTCGCCCCCCTCTAATTCCTCACTCTTTTAATCCCTCTCTCTCTCGTCATCCTGCTTATTCACTTCTTCAGGGCTTATTCCCGAGAGGTTCGGCCCTGCAATACATCAACATGACATCCTTTTTTCCTTTTACTTCCCTTTCATTAATTACTATTACTCCGTTATCTAGTAATTAGTAATTAATAACGAATGGAATTAATTAAATTAACAACTAATTAGCGTTTATGTGCGTTAATTATAGTGCAAAGAAGCAATTAGAGATGGGCATTAGGCCCCCATGCTGCGATAAACTGAACGTGAAGAAGGGACTCTGGACACCCGAAGAAGACGCCAAGCTGCTGGCATACGTCTCCACGCACGGAACTGGTAACTGGACCAACGTTCCAAAGAAAGCAGGTTTGTCACTTTTACATACATACCCCTACAATTTTATGTTTTTATATATATTTAATGCAGAAAGTTTGATGTTTATGCTTATAACAATTACTTTCATAAACTTTTAAAATTATACATGAAAATGTCTATTTTATGTAAATATGAATGTTTGGGGCCTAGATATATAAATATATGAGAATTATGTATATATATTGTAAATTCTATGGTTGTGTGTTAGGGTTGAAGAGGTGCGGGAAGAGCTGTAGGCTAAGGTGGACTAATTATCTGCGGCCAAACTTAAAGCATGAGGGGTTTACTCCACAGGAGGAGGAGTTAATTGTCGCTCTCCATGCGACCATAGGAAGCAGGTAGTTTTTTTTCCCAGCTGATTTTTATTTTATTTTATTTATTTTCTGTATAATATGTTTATACTATCTTAGTCATATTTGTAAAATTAAACTTTAGAGGTATATTTTAGCAAATATTAAAAGGGTTTTGTGAAAAAAAATAATGTTTTGATTCAAATTATCAATGAAAATAGATGAAAGAAAAGAGAAAAGCAAGCACTAAAAATATCTTAAAAATTTTTATATAGTTCACATTTTTTCTTATTGTTTGGGAAATTTACGTATATACCCCTTGAATAATTCTTATGTATTTACATATCTAACACATAAAAGTTTGATATTTACAATTATAACACTTTATGCTATGAACAAAGTTAAATTTTATTTGTTAAAAGGTCAATAATAGCTTTTTCTTATGTCATATTATCAATTTGAGGGTTATGCAAGTAAATGCATAAGGATTGTACCGTGTTATGTATGAAAATGCGCATTGTTGTCTATCTTGATTAAACTTTATAAGAAAATTTTGTAGAATTATGTACTTACTCGCGATATAGTGATTGAGAGTATAGTTGCTTAAAATTCAAATCACATATATATAATTTCTTTTGGATTTAGTCTTTACTGAGAAAAATACATTATATTTTTCTCTTTGCATAATTTTTAATTTTTCATCATTAAATAATATTAATGACGATCAAGTTTTTTAATTAAAAACTAACTCGGGTGTGACAAAATATTGTGTCCGGAGTCCGAGCGTAAGCTCTGTCAGGATGACACGCGATACAGCGGGGATTTTTTTCCCTCCGTGTCACTTCGTTCGATACATCGTGTCAGTTGTCCGGATATAGTCTTGCGTCTGGACTCCAACTCAATATTTTTTTTCCTCGGCTGCAAAAATATTCATTGCTAATAAATTTATACGATTTACATTAATAGTTAAGCGCTTAATTCTTGCCTAAAACGAATTTTATTATCATAAAATCAATCTTAGCCTGCTTTGATAGCAGGTTGTAATAATTGAAAGCTAACATACACATAACTTAGAAAAATATAATTTATTGATTTTAATTTAAATTTATGGAGCCAGAGAGATCGGTATAGGTTCATATTTCATGATGAGAATCATTAGAGCAGATAAATTTCGTGACCCCTTCATAAATAACTAACTTAATCTTTCATGACGTCAGCTTTTCACTGTGTGCAATCAGGCGCACGTGTCACGGCGTGCCATCCTAATATATGCTAACACGTGCACATGCACGAGTCAAAAATAAAAAGCCTTAATGATGGGGTGTAAGCGACTAGAGCTTATTAGTGTGCCCGTTTGAGCTCGGTTTAATAAGTAGCTCGTGAATTGGGGTTCAATGAGCTGACAAATCAAGCTCAAGTTAGCTCCAACTCGATTTATTGACACATGGGTCGGCTCATTTAAAAAAATATTAATATAAAATACACTCAAAATGTATTAAATTCAAAAACTTTAATTTTAAAGTATTAAAAAAAACTATTTTGTATTTTATATTAAGTAATTTTTTTTATTTTTCTATTACTTGTTCATTCTATTCATCATTTTATTATAACACTATCTTAAGCTACTATCATTTTCTCTTTTATAACAAATAAGGCTGCTCGAACTCATAAAATTAAGCTTGAGCCCCTGCTCGAACTCAATAAAATTAATGAAGCTCAAGCTCAAGGTAGAGAAATACTCGAGCTCGACTCGACTCGCTTACACCCCTAGCCTCAATACATGTAAGCTTTCTATTAATCTTATATGTAAAATATATATTTATTTATATTAAAAATATATTTTATAAATATTACACAGGTGGTCTATAATAGCGAACCAGCTCCCCGGTCGAACCGACAACGATGTGAAGAACCACTGGAACACGAAGCTGAGCAAAAATCTGGCCCTCAACGGCATCGATCCCGTCACCCACCGCCCCATATCCGAGATCAAACACAGCATAACTACTCTCCACATCGCCGGAACCACCGCCGCCCAAACGCATTCCTCCGCCGCCACCACCGCCGGCGTCCGCCACCACGACTCCCCCCTCATCTCCCTCAACCGCGACCTCAAAAAAATCCTCCTTTCACCTCCCATCCCTCCGCCACTCAAACTCGCAGCTTCGCTAGTGCACTGGAACGTTGCCGACCAAACCACCGCCGCCGCCGCATGTGATATTCCGCCACCGCCGCATGAACTCGAATGGGTTCAGTTTCTGGCGGAGGATGCTTTCTCGTGCCTCGAGGAACTTGATGTTTATCGTGCTCCGTCGCTGGTTGCCGTTGATGCTGGTTTCGACGGCGGGGAGGAAGTGGCCGATGGGGATACATTTATTGATGAAATTCTCGAGCGAGATCGGGAGATTATGTCGGAGTGCTTCGGTTTAGTCGACAGTCATTCGTCTCTCTAATGAGCTGTTTTGATGAGGAAATAATATTATTTGAGGCAACTGCAGCTTATTGAATAATTTAGGTGCAGTTATTATTATAAATTTATATTTTTTTTGAAAAACTAGACCGCTGTCAGTAAATTGCCACCGCTCCTAGATACATTCGGTGTGAAAGTGCTATTTTCAACGTTTTCAAAACGCACAGCTGCTAAAATGTAATTTAACTAAATAAGTTAGGTGCGTTTTCAAAACACCACCACACCAAATAAGATGCCTCAAACAGGCCCTCAATCATATTTTGATGGATCAAAATATCTCATATTAAAACCTTTAAATTCAATAAAATTAAGCTCGAACAACAAGGCTCTCCGATTCATTGTACCTAGTCGAATTTTGAACCTTCTATCAATTCCCAAACAACCTAACAAGCAAGATTTTGACAAAAGTTTCAATTTTTTTTAGAAGTAATAGACAAAAATGTGGAGATATATAAATATTAAAATATGTAGAATTATGTGGTATATGTGTAAATTTTCCAAAACGTTTTTCCTCATTTTGGCGGCTTCTGTATCTCATTACCGTCTCTCTCACTGTCCGACACCTAAGCTCGAGCTCTGAGCTTCGATCCAGGGTATCAAACAAGAGGGAGTCCCGCTTTTAGAAGCCCTACCTCTCACACTATCCTCTGCAAGTCCAATTTCTCGGATGGATTTTGGTCGGCTCTTTCTCATCGTCTTCCTTTCTGCAACCCTCTTCTTTAAGACTCCCCCGGTAGCCGCCGGCGATGATGCGAAGGTCTCTCTGGCTCTCTATTACGAGTCCCTTTGTCCTTACAGTGCCAATTTCATTGTTAATTACCTTGCGAAGATATTCGAGAATGGGATAATCGATATCGTCGACCTCGATCTCGTCCCCTACGGGAACGCGAGGCGCAAGGCCAATGGCACCATCACCTGCCAGGTTTGCCTTTGGCTTTTGTATAATAGTCTTCTTTTAAATAGTAATTTTATATTTTGGTGATGAAACTCGTAGATTATGCGTGGTAATTGGAAATATTTTTTTTTTCATTTTTTATGCTCTTTGTTGAAGGATTTTGAAGAGAGAGTATAGATGAAGGGAATTGAACAGTAGGATTTATTTGGTTCGCTTATATTCATGGTTAACAGGATGGTTTTATGGGTAAGTTTGGATGGGATTTATAAGTGAATATAGTTCTGCTTATTGTGTCTGCACAGTTCTTCCCATTAGGAAAGAAGAAGAAAGATCCCTGCCTTAATGAAGGGGGAAGAGCTCCTAATTTTCTTGGGTAAATTCATGGTTAACAAGCTATAAAAGAGCTTGTTCTATGTGTTCACCAATGGACGATGAAATCATGGTGGAGCACAAAAGCAAGTCTCTTCAGCCCTTCCACAAACTGACGATGAAATCTTGGTGGGGCACAAAAGCAAGTCGGCGGTTAGGAAGATGGAAAGGTGCGATGTAGGATGGAAGCACTTCATTGAGGAAGATGAGATCATGGACATCATGACATGGAAATAACCGATAGTGTGGTGATGTAGTTAATGGAAGAGCCGTCAGATAACCTACAGGCGTTGGTGTTGGGGTTAATTGTGAATTACTTATGCCATCAAATGAAGCTCTCATTTTATGGGATTAATAAATTTAATATCTTGTACTGAGAAAATGAATGACTGCTCCATCAATAGATCTCCTAGTAAATTAACACTTAAAATTTTTGTTATTCTTGTGTATATAATGCATGGGAAAAATTGGAAAAGACCTTTAAAAAAAAAGGATGATTTGCTTACATACCACTCAATTCTAATGTATTTACATATCTAACTCCTAACTTTCAATTTTTACATACATACCACCTTATATATGCATGGAATGGTGTATGTCACTTTTTAAAAAATTAAAATTGTGGAATTTTCATCTGATATAAAAGATTTAAATGGTATAAATTTGTGAGATATGTAAATACATAAGAATTGAGTGATATGACAAGAATTATCATTTCGTAGTCATAATTAATCATCTGAATCAATTATTAAAGAGTTTTCTTGGAACTGTTTCATTTCCTTGCAAATCATAATGAATTATTGAAAATTTTTGCCCCCCTCAAAAAAGATACTGGCTCCGCCCCTGCATATAGTTAACACCTTTGTCTAAATTCATTAGTTTATTTAATCGAGTTTCACTACCAAGTAATGTGTCTATTCTTTGGGATAGGTGCATTGTTTGCGGTGTTGTGCTTGTTTACTTAAACTATTAAATGAATGAGATCCATCCAGCTCATTTTTCAAAAAAAATTATAATATTATTTTCAAAAAATCAATATATATATGTATATATATATATACACACACATATATATATATATATATATACACACACACACACACACACACACACACAAATCAAAGCACATTTTATATATTTTTCCAAGAGAACTTTAGCTGATGACTATGGAACAAAGTAGCAATGTTTTTCGACACACACACACACACACACACACACACACAAATCAAAGCACATTTTATATATTTTTCCAAGAGAACTTTAGCTGATGACTATGGAACAAAGTAGCAATGTTTTTCGACACACACACACACATGCTTTCTCTCTCATATGCACTCAGATATATATATCTATGATAACTTGCAAGGTTGAGCCCAAAATATAAGGCATAGGTAAAGCTATGCTTGAATTTGGTGATATTATGTACATTTTGATAATAGAAATGACCTAATTTATGTATTTGTTAGTTGTTTAATTCATTCCGTCAGTATTTTAATACATTGTGCCCTCTTTGGTTGTTTAATTCAAGCTTGACCTCAAAAAGGAATAGGTTAAGCTATGCATGAATTTGATGTTATTTTATATATTTTGATACTAGAAATGACCTAATTTATGTATTCGTTAGTTGTTTAATTCATTGTGTCCTCAACACTTTCCTTACTTTTTTATTTTCGAAATCTTATAAGGTAGAGAATGCGTCATTTGTGTTTCTAATTTATTGTTTTACCATATGAATACAACAACAACAACAACCCATTTATCCGACTAAGTGGCATTGGCTACATAAATCTTTTTTTTCCATTACGTTTTATTAAGTGTCATATTTTCATTTAATTTTAATAGATTCAGATTATTTTTTATACAGTATGCCCAAGTCATTTAGGTCTACCTTTGCCTTTCTTAACATCAATTGAAGCTAAAACCTCTACTCTCCTAACCGGATTATCAGATGGTCGACATTTAATGTGCTAAATTATCCAATATGACTCTTCCTAATTTTGTCCACCACTAAAGCTACACCAACCCTATCACGGATATAATCAATTCACATTTTGTCTCTAAGTGTCAAGCGACTCATCCACCTAAGCATTCTGATCTCAACAACACTTAGAGTCTGTTTGGGATCATTTTCTTTTTTCTATTTTTATTTTTAGTCTGTTTTATCCTAAACAACCCCTTAACTTTGTTTTATACATTTCTTTTAAAGACCAACATTCTATGCCATAGGCATTGCAGGTCTCACCACTATCTTATAAAATTTTTCTTTCAGTGTTTTAACGTATGAATCAAAATATAAATAATTAAGAATTAATTCAAAACGAAAGAATGTATATTTAATTTATAATTGATTACAAAACGTACATATAACTTTCATGGTTTATTATTTTGGAGTTTATAAAATTGAAGTTGATAATAAAAACAAGCTTATACAAGCATTCCTTTTTTGTTTTGGTAATACACTTAATATTTCATATAATTTTCATTCTCTTATTTATCATGCCAAATAAGTGAATAATTTGTGTGAGCTATTGATTTATTTCTTTTACAATTAAAAAAAATGTTATAATAAGATTAAAAATTTAGAACCTCTATAACCTAGAATTGGCTGCTATTCCAATATATAATATTAAAGTTGTTGCTAATTGTGTCACTTGTTTATGAGAATTTTGAATGGCTATTTGGCGTTGCTACTGTTGACTTCTAACCTGCCACTATTTCTGATTTTCATTCTAAAAGGGTTTTCAATGATTTTGTGCACAAGATGTTATTTTGTTTGACTAATTTAATCAATGATTACTATGGGTTTGTTGTTGAAATTCAAATTTGAAGTAGGTGATTATTTGGAATTGGATTGGATAAGTTTTGTGCTAACCATATATAATAACATTTGAATGAGGAGCCTATAAATAAAGGTTTTGAGGTTGAAATTTGATTAAATAACATTATTCTAGTTTTCAATCCTATGTTTGCAAATTGGATGTGTGATTTGATCGTGTGCAGTATAAGCGGGACAACCAAATTTCAAGAGCAGCCGTCTCTTTGTACCTATGCGAGGTCTAGATTTCTTTGTTGAATTTTGCATTGACTAATTTTTTTCTAAATATTTCATTATTGTTTGATTGTACGCTTGAGTTCGTTCAAGTTTGAAATTACTAGGAATTTATTTGTGGTTATTTAATTATTACAGTTTGTTGATATAGTTGATTGATTGCCTCAGATTTATTTGATCATTACATTATTGTTTCAGTTCTAATTCTTGTATTTACTATTTGCATTTAAAGAAAAAAGTTGTTGGCTTATTTAGTTTGTGATGTAATTAAATTTCCTTACATGATTTGCATACATCACATCATTTTAATTGCCTTAGAAAACTCATTTTAGGATATCTCAAATATCTTATGGCATAAAGAATAGTTCCAAGGATCCATTTGTCGAAGTAAAATTAAATGCTCTTGATGCCTGAATAGCTGATTTCAAGCACATTGTTTTCTTGCCTCGCAACATCGAAAGTTCAAATCAAATGATTGGTCTTGTTTTATGTTTCTTAGCCTCTATATTCTTAATTGAATGTTTGAAAATTTCTTCCAAACTTAAAAACAAGCTGATTTACATTTCAGTTGGATGATGATTGAACTTTACAATATATTCACTTTGCAATTTTAATTTTTTTTTTTTTTTTGGTTTACTTATGAAACAATATATTATTTGACATGATACTGTGTTTTGTGGTTGTACTTTGCAGCATGGTCCCAATGAGTGCTTACTGAATACCGTTGAAGCATGTGCAATCTCAGCTTGGCCTGATCTGGTATGACTTTACTTTCTTTGGGTGGGAGTTGAGCACGTCCATACTTTTTATTTTGAAATGTTTAGCAAGATTGTGGATGGTGAATATGTACGTGTAAAGGTATTCTAGACCTTGCATGGCACATATTTGATTGAAAAATATAAAATGTTTTGAGTGAGCGGTGCTTCCTTTGATAGTAGTTCTTATTCTTTAAATTCTTATTCTATAGAACAATGAAGGGAATAATCATGATTTTTATGTAAAATATATTTGATCACTTTGTGTTCGGCAATAAATTTAGCCACCAGGCCTGTGCCCCAGCATTAGTTGCCTCGTCTCTTTTGCAATTTGCTCAAGTTATTAGGAATATATGATTTATGGGATTTTTAATGGAGTTGGCCAAACAAACCAACCCCATTAAATTCCACAAAAATATGTTCTGTCACGTCTTGATAACCATACATCATTCCCATGTGCCACAAAATAATTTTCTGTTCACTTATACAAAGTGAGTTTAGAAATAAATATGAGAAATGAATCCAAATAACTTGCAAGAACAAAAAAATGGGGAAGAACAAAGAAGAACAAGGCTCTTTTCACTGTTTTAGTAAAGCAGAAGTCAATGAATGGCGAACACAAGGTTTTGTTGGGATATGATTTGTAAGTATCTATATTTCTGTGTTTATTATTTGTCACATTGTTAATTTTATCTGTTTTTTTTTATGCAAGTGCTAATAAAGGCATAATTTACGGCTCAAGCACACTTGAAAACGGTGATTTGGTTATTTACAGCCTAGAATCAATTTTGAAATGCATTCATAAGTTATATAAATGCCAAAAAAGTAGTAGATTTCTCTATGCCTTTCATGTTTGGAATTCATTAATATCTTATGTAATTGCTAATGAAACAAAGAACCTATGCTACTCAATCTTAACAAAATATCTGTTGCCATCTTACTGATAAGTAATGAAAGCCTTGGTTTAACATGCTGGTAACTAGCAAGTGAGATCTGAACACAGTGTGCAGCTTAACAAGTTAAGAAGTTACGTTTTGGTTTTTATATTTTGATCCTCAGTGCATATACCTTCTTGTTTTTCTATCAAACTTTACATCTCGGTCCGTATATATCGTGTAAATTTGATTAGGGTATGCTGTGATGGTAGGCATAGGGCAAGGTGAGGTTGAGAGTGCTCTAATGAATTTGTGCTGAACTCCATGATGGAATATAGCTTTGCAACGGTCATCGGGTTTCATTTAGTCGGTATAGGGGTATGCATTATTTGGTCAAAACCAAAAAGCCATACCAAACCAAATAATTTTTGTTGGTTATGTTCGGTTTGAAAAATACTTTTTGTTGGTTATGTTCGGTTTGAAAAATACTTTTTGGTTTTTTATTTTTTAAACCTCAATATTTAGTTTTCAGTTATTGATTCGGTTTTAATTTTGAGTTAACCAAAGAAACGGAGATACAAAAAAATTGAAATTAAATGTATGATTTATGAAATTAAATTGATATTATACATGAAAATTTGCAATTCTTGATGTTTGTTTATAACCGAACTCTAACTAACAACTATATTTTGGTTTTGTTCGTAACTGAACCATTTAAACCAAATTAAATTTCGGTTTGGTTTTATCAAAAAATTTGATTAATATCATTTTTCGGATATTAGATTTGGCTGCAATCGGTTTCACCACTTTGAAAACCGAACCATCCAAAATGACCAAGTGCTCGCCCCTTGGCGGGTAGGTTTTTGTTCTCATCTTCATTGATATTGGTAATCTGCTTTTTTAAAGTGGGTTTTGCACTGGCAGCGGTTCTGATAAACAGAATCTAGTTGCTGAATGGGAGCTAAATATAAGGTCTTAGATATTGGATTTTAGAAATTGAGGGTCTACATGCATTTGGGGTGTAGGGACCTAGATGTAATTGACCTAACAATTTGTAATTTCCTGTGATTGCAGTTTTTGTTTTTTATACATTCTTCTATTGTTACATTCATGTTACTTTCCTTACCTGAGGTCTATAGTTCCATCTTTTACATTTCTTCGAATTATTTGATGGCCGCTCCTTAATTTTCAAAACATTAATGAAATTCCCATTTGATATTTTGATATCCTTTTTTGAATTCAATACAGACGGAACATTTTAAGTTCATATATTGCGTTGAGAATTTGGTATTCAAGCACAAGTACAAGGAGTGGGAATCTTGCTTCCTCAAAACTGGGTTGAATTCCGAAGCTGTCTCTGATTGCTACAACAGCGGATATGGGAATAAGGTCACTGTTGTTAAATTTTCCTTTTTATTTTTTAGTGGAAAGTTCTTTGTGCATATTTTTCTCGTTTTCCTTTTTAGCATTTATAAACTTTGAAGAAGACTTGATTCTATTTGGATAGTCATTTCATGAAAAAAAAAATTGTATTGCGCCAGTTTTTCCGGAGAAAAAAAAGGACATTTGTAAAATTTTGATTCATTTTGAATTCATTTGAAAACTTGTTTATGCATGTGTTTATTTGGTTTCTTTTGCGACATTTACTATCTGTTAGAATATCATCATCATCATCATCATCATGAATGTTATCCCAAAGATTTTGGAGTCAGCTTAATGGAGCACAGATTCTTTAATCATTAGTACTGTCCGGATAAGCCAACAGAGAGATTATATTTTTTAATATCTCAAGTGAACGCCAAGAGGAAATTGTGTTGATCTTCAAACACATTAAGAAAACTTTGCAAAAAGCCGAAGAACTCATAGGCAATTCAAAATTATTTTTATATGGGTGACATGATTACATAAAGATTTGTTATAAATAAGTATGTCATTGAAAAAAGGTAATACGAAGCATCACATATACGACTTTTGAACGTTTTTCATAGTCTTTTGAAAAGTAGCTGGTGCATTAGTAACCCAAATGACATAACAAAGAACTTGTAGTGGCCTTGGTGAGTGCGAAGCCAATTTAGGAATGTCAGAATCATTCATATGAATTTAATGAATTCCAACACATAAATCTAGTTTTTAATGGTATGTGGCACCAAAGAATTCATCTAAGAGTTCGTCTACCATGAGCATAGGAAAATGATGCACCACAGTAAGCTAGTTTAGAGCTGGATGATCTACATGAAAATATTAAGTAGCATCTTTTTTTTTCACTATGGTTAATATTGGAGAAGAAAATAGACTATTGACTCAAACAAATGGCATTGAAGTCGAGCATTTCTTTGACTAATATTTTGATGAAATATTTTTTGAAATGCGAATAGCAACATCGTCAAACATTAATAGGTTTAGAGTTGAGCTGTAAGTAATGTAATGGTTGATATCACACTGTGGGTTAGTGGTGTGGTGTAGTGAATACGTCAACATATTCAATCAAATGTTGAATCTGATAACCATGAATATGATGTTTAGGAGAAACTCAAATGGTTTTCTATATGAATAAAAAAAGAGCTTCCGATAAATGTGAATGTGATGCTTTTTTTTTTAAGTCGGGGAATATGAATTGGGGTGGGCAATGGAGTTTGTAAATAAACAATAGAAGTTTTTAGAATGGTAAATGTTGAGTTGTAAGTCATGATCTGCCCTCTATGAGAATTTGGATGTCAATTTTATCAATTTAGCCCTTGGATTAAGAAATAGAGAGTTTAATTTTGTGGAGCGAAAACATGAAACTAATTATGCGACTGATTTCATCACTTTGCTCCTAATTCGAAGTTGGGGATGAGGCTTATTTGTAACAAAAATTGTTTATTTATCATCTTTTCACGGCTCCACACGAGAATGAAGAAGACTTGTTTATTTATCCATTCACAATACATTCACTTATTTATAGGCGGTGACAACAATGCCTGAAGAAAGAGAAATAACATGCCTCTGGATTTCCTAAAAATATGTAAATAACAAGCTAGTGTTATTTTTAATAGAACTGGATATATATATAAAATACCTTTTTGCCAAACTGGTCGATGGCGTAACAAGTTCTGCATGGTTTCTTTAATTGGGTTGGCATCAGAGGAGATGTTGGAGTATTTAACTTTTTTTTTTTCCTCAGATTGTGTTATTTGAGAACTTATGGATTTTTAATTTATAATTTTTCCCGCTTCATCTTTGTATCTACAACTGTTAGTTTATAACACCAGCATTGGCTTTTGATTCCTTATTTTTGCAGCCTTCTATTTAATTATTTTTTTCAGATTTTGTGTTATTTCAGAACTTATGGATGCTTAATTTACACTTTTTCCCCCTTTCATCTTTGTACCATCGTTTTGTGATTTCTTATTTTTGCAGCCTTCTATTTAATTTTCTTCACTTTGCATAACCTTTGTTGTTTTGCAGCTTCAAATATTCTGCTATAATATATATATATATATATATATATATATATATATATATATATATATAATTTCGAGTCCTGGGAGCATAAATAATTCTAATACGATTTATTTTTTTTTTTGGTAGCTTGAGCTAAAGTATGCTGCACAAACTGATGCTCTGCAGCCTCCCCATACATATGTTCCTTGGGTGGTAGTGAATGGGCAGCCACTCTATGATGTAAGTTTCACTCCCATACCTCCAAACAAGTCGTATTAACATATATGGTCCAGTATCAATGAGCTTATTTTTATTTATTTTTGGGGCATTCACATACATAGCACACAATTCTTATGTATTTAGTATTTACATATCTAACTCCTAAAATTTAATATTTACATTCATAACACTCAAATTTTTAACATCACATCAAAAATATAATTTTTGCTAACTCTTTAGAAGTCAAATGTGCCCTTTTATGCACAGGTTTATAAAATCAAAGATATATATATATGTAAATATAAGAGTTTAGGTAGGTATTAGATATGTAAATCCATAAAAATTGTGTGGTACCAATGTAAATTTTCCTTTATTTTGTTTTATTTTTTTATTTCAAAAGCCTGATCTATAAATATATTCCTATGTATTTACATATCTATAAACTTGAGCAAAGTCGTATCAACACGGAGGGACTTTTACATGCATATCACCCAATTCCTTTCTTTTTACATATCTAACACCTAAACTGTTTCTCTTAAATTTGGACCACCCAGGTCTTTCATATCACATCACAATTACAACCATTTTCACTTTTAAAAAGTGAAATACACATTTTTAAGGTGGTATGTACGCAGAAGTTGAAGTTTATGTGCTACATATATAAATACATAGGAATTGAGTGGTATTTATGTAAAAATATATATATATATATATATTCCAGTATGATGAACTTATTTTATTTTTATTTTAAATGGCATGATCTATACACATCTTGCAGGATTATGAAAACTTTGAAGTTTATATATGCAATGCTTACGAGGGCAATTCTCCCCCAAAATCCTGCAATGGGCTGACAGGACTCACAACAAAGGCGGCAGGCTGGGCACATCATGTGAGCTTTGTTGATGAAGTATTTTGGTTTAGTGATCATCAAGTTACAGCCGCAGCATGATATAAGTATGTAAAACCTGAATTACAAATATGTCCTTAACTTGCTGTGTTTTCTGCACACATCTGATGAGCTATTTGAGTGAAACACAGCTATGGCTTACAGTTTGTTTCTATTTACACTGATCAACAACGTGCCTATTTCGGATGAAATAGCAAAGCAGCACAGAACATATAATTACAATAAAATTGGTGTAGTGGTGGTAAGCCCAAAGCTAGAACTCAAATTATAGAATGTACAAAATTATCAGTTGAATTTAACAAGATTTCTAAACTACAATGTTAAAAAAATGTCTATTTTTTATCTAATTACCTCTTGTAATTGCAGCTGTTTATTTAAGTCCATTAAAAATAAATATAATTTGAACAAAATTTGGGCATTGTTCAAATAAGTTGTAATATAACAATTATAATATATCAAAGTGCAAGTTTGATATTAGAAGTGCAATTATAATAGCTATAATATAATAGATAATATTTTAATATTATAAATTATTTAGTAAATGTTGCTCCTGTTTATTGAATGATATATAAGAGCAACATTGGCCTAACCCCATAAGTTCTTTTCATCTTTAATAGCATGTTTAAAATCAGCTTCAAGGAATGGTATGAGCAATAATAAAGTCTTTATAGCTATGACAAAGTCATCTTTCTATCTATCTTCTTTCTACCTCTTTGTCTCGTTGTGTTTATCACGACTAGGGCTATAAACGAGCCGAGCTTGAGCGAGCTCAGAGTGGGCTCGTGTTCGACTCGTTCGAAATAGCTCGTGTTCGAAATTGGCTCGTGAGTAGTGTGTTTGTGTTCGACTTGATTTAAACATTCGTGTTTGTGTTCGGCTCGAAATTGACTCGTTAAACTAAAATTGAGAAAAATAGATGTAAAGTGTGAGATTCGAACCTAGATCAAATCTATACAAGAGAAGACACTAACCACATTGCCACATGAGGTGTTATGATTTAAACTTAGAAATATATATATATAATATATTATTATATAAATAATATATGTAATATATTGTTATATAAAAAGTTATATAATTTTTTTTCGAGCCATTTCGTGCCGAACACGAGCGAACAAACTGTTATTCGTGTTCGGCTCGTTTACATTTCGAGCTTAAAAATTTGTTCGTGTTTAGCTCGTTAGACTTAATGAACGAGCAAAACAAGAGCTATTCACGAACAACGAGCCAAATTGACAGCCCTAATCACGACTCATTTTCAATATATAATCTACACCATTATTCTCTTTTACTTTTATCTATATAAAATTAATGATAAAATTTATTAGCATGTCGAGTTTTTGGTCCATCTTCTATTGATTATTTTGTATAAGAAACTACTACAACTTTAAGTATGGACTGACTAACAGCTAGTTAGTTTTTGAGCAACATGTCTTACTATGTACTGTTTAGAGTTATCATAATTAACTACAAAATGTATCATGTTGTTCTTTTCTTCACAACTCTAATTAATTAGGAGTGGCTAAAAAGGAGTACGTATAATAGACTCTATAAGAAGGCGAAATATTTGCGTACATAAGATGTACGCAGCGCTGCGTACATCTGAGGTTATTCTGGGGGTACAATGGGATTATATTTGGGTTATACCCCCTTGTAACCTCCGGTATAACCCGAATATAACTCCCCTGTATCCCCAAAATAACCTCAGATGTACGCAGCGCTGCGTACATCTTATGTACGCAAATATTTCTCAGAAGGCGAAATATTTACGTACATAAGATGTACGCACTATAGAAGTTCTCTGCATCATCTATGCACGAGTTTGAATTTAACAATCAATAAAAAAATTGAAATAAATTTAAAATTTAAATAATAGTAATAATTAATACAAACTAGCATTAAAATATAATTCTATGCATATAAAGTCCACTTTTATTCATCAATAATGATTTTAAAAAAAATTTCCTATGTGCATTTTATTGTTCATTTATCACAACATTGATATTGCTTTCCATCCAAGGCATTATTTGCATTTTGGGATGGCTTCCTAAGTTAATGTTGTAATGTGATGGTATATTTGATGATTGTATAATAAGTTGATGCATTTTTTTAAAGACAATGATCTCATAGCATAGCATATTCTTATTTATCCCTTTCATAGTCCTCTCATTAAAGGGGATGTTGTAGTTAGTGTCCGATATTTGCATTGGATTTGCGGCCGTTAAGCGAAGAATAATATTTACGTCGGATTTTGCATCCAATTTCCGTCTGGAAATTCGACGGAGAAAATACTATGAAATAATTAGGGTGTGTTTGGAATTATAACGGAATCAGCGTCGAATTTGCGTCTAACTAACCGATGCAAAAACTTTATGTGTTAGCATCGATATAAATCCGATACAAATGACCAAATTTATTCATCTCGTGCTCTAAATTTCACTTCTTTCTCTTCGCACTCTCTGTCTTGCCCTCTGCCCGAAACCCTCGCTCTTTCTTTTCCCTCTTCCCTTTTCTCTCCCTCAAGGTTTCGGCCGAAACCCCCGTTCTCCCTTACGGTTTCCCTCTCCCCTTTCCTTGCTTTCCCAAATGTCCCTTCGCGATACAACCGCCATTAGAGCTAGCTGGGAAGGTAAACAAAGACTATCAAAAGTTTTGTATTTGTCATCCTTCAGCTTCACTCCAATCAGAAAAGTAATTCTTTTTGCACCAATCTTTTTCATTTTAATTTTTGACAAGTGAAATGGGCCTTTTGGCATAGGTAATGTGTTGTGCATGTACAAATTGAAGTTTAGGTGTTAGGTTTGTATATACATAAGAGTTCAGTGGTATGCATGTAAATATTTCAGTTTAGGTGTTAGGTTTGTACATACATAAGAATTGAGTTATATATATGAATCCAAGTGAGTGAGTGATCTAAAAGTTTGTTGGATTCTATGTGTCATCAATCTCCATAAGAAATGCATTTGATCATAGAGATTCACATCTAGGCACAATGAGGTTGAGGAGTTTCCACTGCATTTTTACGAAGGCAAGTTTTATTAATTGCTGGAGTTGAAGTAATCTGAAGCCTGGTATATGTCTGCAAATTATCAAATTGAAAGATCTATTTTCAAAAAGTTTAAAATGTGGAATGATCCTATGAACCCTCTCAAAATTTTCTTATAATTCTTATCAACTTCTTTGCCATGTAGTTTAGTTCCATACTGTAGACAAAATATTGAATTTTCTTTGGGACAAAGCTCTCCTTTTCATCATAGCAATCTATTGCTTAGCATCCTCCAAACTCACCGCTCCTTAGAGTATGTCCTAAATCATATATGGGTGACACAAAAATCTTTCTAGCAGGAATAAACAAAGAACAAGAAATTAAAAGAAAGAAAGAAAAATGCATAGAGATAAGCTTTAAGGTTTCCATTAAAATGTTGTTTATATCTGAGTCAAGTAATAATCCTTCTACATAAGAAATCTTTCTAGCAAGATGAATTAGAAAGAATATATGTGTCAGACACTTCCTCCCTTTATTTGTTTGCAAGGAAATCCTCACTTATTAATGAAAATCATAATACCTTAATAAAATTATCATTTTCATTATTTATAGACTAAGATTCTTATAACATAAAGGCAAACCCATTGTTGATACATGAGTTAAGTAATAAAAGCGTCGACTTTTCCGTTAGTTAAAATAAAAGTTAAAGTAATAAGAATGATGTAATATGTATGAATTAAATGCATAGGTTTTTATTTTCATTTTAGACATAGTTATGATATGTTTCTTGTTTAGATTTTGCATATTCCTTCTTTTGCTATTAATCCTGTTACGGATGACCATAGGTGGTGTTGGTGATCAGTCAACTCAGCAACTGCATGCTCTTCACACTATAATGAATATTTACAAGAGCAGAAAGAAGAGCATGACTTCATCCATACCTGTTGGTATCATCCCACCTACTGCTGCTGCCGTCACACCTGAGCTTTCTCCCGCAATGTAATTAAAAAAAATTAAAATTTTCAGATTTATTTTGACTTAATGTTTAAAAATGATAATTACTAATTGGCTTTTATTCTGTACGAGGAGTACGAGCAGCACCAAGAGAGGTATTTGGCCTCTCAGACCTCGAGCACTACTAGTAGTAATGATAATCAGTCTGTCACTACGAAGTCTAAGTTTGAGCTATGGACGCAGGCGATAGAGAAGAAGAAGGTCGAAATCTCTTGTGCTCCTGTGGGTGGCACGAGCTCGTCACACCCGAATACAGTGGAGCTTGCCAGGTAGGTCGTTGCTATGACTCAAGAGGTTTGCCATATACGTGAATGCCAACAGAGAAATGAGTGAAGTATAGGATGCCTGACAAAGATTATGTAAGATCGCTAGGGCAAGCGAATGGTGACTGCTATAGTCGAGGAGGAGGATGAAGATGATGGATATGAGTTTTTATGTATTTTTAATTTTTGAAATGTTTGAACTCTATTGAGAGTGTAGATGTAAAATTTTGAAAATTTAGAATTGTGACAATATCTTCTTTTTCATTGATGATATTTTTAATTTTTAAGACATTTGATCTGTGATATGACTGTTGTGAAATGAATTAAATGTTGTGTGCAAGGTGTAGAAATGTAATTGATATTTTATTTTTTTTTTCTATATTTGAGTTTTGTATCGGATTTGTAACCGTTTTGCTTCCCAAAATCCAACGCATCGCTCATCGACATTAACCACCACAAATTCGATGCTAATTCGATAATATTATTTATCGTCCAATGTTTTCAGATGCAAAATTTGATGCACGTGAAGTATGATGTTGTGACGACAAAACCGACACTAAATATTTGCGTCAGAATATTTCAGCGCAAAAATTGATGAAATTAACATTAACGATCCTCAAATTACCCGTGAAAAGTATTGGACGTAAATCTGATACAAACCTGATGATAATCCTCAAACATTGTCAAATTTACATTCGATTAGCATTTGCTTTGGCCGACACAAATTTGCTAATGTCCTATAGTGTCCCCTTTGATAGCCCACCCTATTTGCATCCAAAGAATACATTATCTTCTAAATAACAATGATATTATGCATATTATAATCGAGCACAACACCATCTATAATGTAACATATCTAAATCTTATGCTCTCATCTCTAATATTGGAGACAAGGGAAATCCTTAGTTATCCTCATTGTCATCCATCCTTAAATTAAGTAAGAAATACGGGCTCTAGTTAACCACAACTAATGAGATTCGGAGCCGCTTAAAGAGCTTCCCGTAAATTTAAATGCCTCAAATCATCTAATAATAGCATCCATTACAACTTCAATTTTGTTCGTGGCACTAGACCATAATGCATCTCCATACATATGACTACATTATTATCAAGGCAATGCATCTTAAATGAATTAAATTTATATAATATAATGTTGACAAAATAAAAATTATTCAAATATGAATCATGCTTGAAATAAGTAACATTAATCTCATTCAAAAATTGCCCTAAACCATCTTTGAAGTTATCCGAACAATCTTTGAACTTCCCTAAAGCTATATTTTAAATTTTAATATTATTTAAGAAAAGCTCAAATATAATTGAAATAAGTTTAAATATTTCTTTAAATTCAACTCAAATCAAATTCAAATATGTTATT
>NEWO01000013.1:3768030-3788078 GCA_003013225.1 Phalaenopsis aphrodite
GATTCTTTCATTGGGTTGGATCTTCAGAGAGGTAGGACGACGTCCTCACTCTGCTTTCCGATGGTGGAATGCTCATTTATTCTCTTGTTCGATTGGTTCATACTCAAATTATTTTATTTGTCTTTTTGCTGACTCGGTTAGCCTTCGTACTTGGCTCAGATGGTCTCCTATCGATGGGTTCTCATTTGTTGCACATCCTTATATTTGGACTGTTGGATCTCTTCGAGATCTTTGCTGGTTCATTCTTGATATATGGAAAAAATATGAATGTTATAAATTCTATTTTTTATAACTACCATAACAGAATAAATTTAGCTGTAAAAAGTTATTTTTATAATGAATTTTTTGTAAAAGCATTACAAAATAGTGGTGTAAATGAGTTGAGCTTAGCTTGAGTCATGCATGCCTAACTCTGTTGTTTATCTAAATACAACCTTGACTCTAAGTCAAATTACGAGTTCGAGCTCAACTCACGATATTAGAAACATGCTCATGAGCTAGAATGAACTTGTCACGAGCTAGAATAAAATTGTCGTGAGAGTTGATTAGAGATGCATCAAAGTGACCGATGGCGAGAAATAAGTGTCAGGCAACTCACTAGAGAATGCATTAATATGCTCGAAATCTGACTAATTGTGCAGGCCCATAAGCCAATGAGCCGAGCTTGGACGAGCTCAAGCTTGAGCTCGTGGCTTGATAAACTCAAAGCGCGGGCTCAGGCTAACTCGACTGACTTACCCTATTAATATGACATCAAGTACCTATTATTGGTAGCTCTCAATTTTACTTTTAGATAACAATTTTTGTTGTTGCTCGTAGGAGTATTGGTTGGGGGCTTAGGCGTTCAACTAAAAGGGCTTAGATTCAAGACCTCTGAATATGTATCATGTGAGTTTGGGATTAAATTCACTCAAAATTTAGCCTATTAGTTCACATCTTGATTTTTTTTAAAATATTTTTCATTTTAAAAAAAATAATTTTTTTTTTTGTAAACACCAAAAATAAAAGCACGAATCTTTAAGAAAGCGAATGATCAAATTAAAATGTCACCTCTCGTGATAAGCAATCAACCGACGATTCATGGTCGAGCATGAAGCCGCATCTCCAAACCAGAGATAATTCAAGCTCTGGAGATGCTCTCCGTTCGGCAGCGGCAAGACCCGTCGAAAGTCAGGCGTAAATCATCCCAGCAGCGAGTCTCAATGGAAACTCCATATAGGTTGTGGCAAGATCCCCCAAGACTATGCAAGATTGGGAAATTCGGTCGAGGCGATGAAACAACCAAGTAGGCGAGACACAAGCTTCGTAAGACTCAAGCCAAATAGAAAATGAGTCACGACTCACTCAACCCAAAAAAACCAACCGATCAGCCGACCGACCGACCCAGTGTTTGCACTGAACGACCACTTCACAATCGACCGCTTTGGTCGACCGAGCCAAAAGACATCGAGCAAGATTGTCATGCGCCCGACACTCTCGATCAACTAACGCATACATCAAAGGACATAGATACCACTCGACCTGTCGCTTCAGTCGGTTAACTTTAAACAAGTCGACAAACCAATTACCATCAATGTTGAAATTCAAATTGTAATACAAATATGACATAAAATCTATACAATCAATTAGAGCACTATTAAGAACAGTTTCCATAACCGATCCCTTATTTCTATAATCATATAAAACACGTCTTTAAAAGTACGGAGTAAAAATATGAATAATGGGTCTTTTTTTCTCCCTCAATTCTCTCTATGAAAATTTCAAACTTATTCTACTCTCTCTTACTTTTGTCCTTCACTCAGTTCTAACTCTCAGTACATGTTCCCAAAGAACAAATTAGGATCCTACATTTATAATCAAACTTCATAAATAATTATTATAAAAGTAAAAAATGGGGATTTACAAACATACCACCAATTTATCTTGGATTTACAAATCTAACACAAAAATTAACTTTTTTTTTTTACATTTATACAACCTAAATTTTTCATAATATCATTATTTTAATTATTAAAAAGTAAAATACATCCTTCTCCATGCATAGTAAGATGATTTGCATGTAGAGATTGAACCATTGAAGTTTCAGTCATATGTATGTAGAAGCTTAATAATTGAGTGGTATGTATGTAAATGTTCCAAGAAAAAAAATTATAATAACAATAATTTCTTCTGAAAAAAAAAAATTTTCGAATTTTCAGTAATTTATATAATTTACCGAAATGACCCTGAGAAATAATGTTTGACAACAATATGAGACATAAAGTTATAGCAGAGCTATCTCAAAAGGCCTAAAGCTCGTTTGAGGAGATTTATGTATTTTATTTCTTATTCTTAGATTTTAATTTCTTTTTCAACCAAAAAAATTATTTTCTTTTAAAAGCTCTTTTTTTTCAAAAATAAATTTTAAAAATAGAATTTTGTTTAACTCTTCATTCAAGCCAATATTAATTTTTATTGATTATTTTGTTATAAACAAATATGACAAGGGTCTGTTTGGAGTAGCTGTAGTTGTGTCAAGAAATAACTATGAAGTTGTTGTGTGAAAAAAAATTACATTTTAAAGAGCTGTGGTGATTATTATAAATTTAATTTATTTTCAAAAAGTAGGTCTTAAACATTCGAGGAGTCACTGCACTTTAACAACTCAAGTTGAAAAAAACAGCTTTCTACCACAATAACTTCTAAAAATCAGCACGAAAATAGCTTCAAAAATAGAACTATGGTATTTGTCTAAAAAGTGAAACAGATAAAAAGTTGTCCCAAACATACACTGTAGCGAAATATATTCTTAAGGAAGATTTACATATGTAACAAGCAAATTTTTATGTATTTACATATCTAACGCCTAGGGGTAGAACTTAAAATAAATCAAAATTAAAATTTTATGTTTCAAAAATAAATAACTAAATAAGATAAAATGAAAAATCAGCTAATAATAACTTTTATAGAAAAAAATTATCACTTTTAATATAATCATCATTATTACACATCTTATATTATGTCAAATGTTTCTTCATCACATTGAAACATCAAAAATTAATCCCACATCGAAACTCTTGAAATATCATTTTCAATAAATGTTTCTTCTATTTAATTTTCTAATTTTGTCTTAGCAATCTTCATAATTACAAAATGCATGTTAAGTTGTTATTGTCAAAATTGATAATTTAAAAATTAGCCTAATCAAATGATCAATAAGAGGATATATAATTGATTTTATGTTTTAACCAACATTTAACATGCATTATCTTGGCCAACATTTGACATAAATCAAAAGAATATAGAGAGATCCTAAAATGTTCTAATTGAATTTTTAAATGTATCTTCTTTGTATATGTGAAATCTACATGATAAAATTTATTTACAATATAACAAATGTTATCATTTTTGAATGACCGATGTCTGTCAGGGAAGATCTAATGCATGATTAAGAATTAATAATTCGTTAATGTGTTCTTTAAACATATTATTCATCTCTTTTAGGTGTATATCTAATGTGACTATAAAAATATAAACTTTATAATGATCCTTTATTATAATAGTATCTTTTTTTAGACAATATATATTCTGCCTCCTGAGTTATGAGTATTCATATATGAAGTATGTATATCTCGTTTTTCACAAAATGTTTGATATTGTTTTTCATAAATTTTAAGAAGATAACTGGTTGCTGACACTAAATGCATCACATTCAAGACATCTTGTGACTCTTTCTATAGTATAAGATGAACAAAATAAATTAATTATAAGCGTCAAATATTTGAACATCAAAATTGAAATAATACGTTTTGATGATCTGCTAAACGAATAATATAACATAAACTTGCAGATCCCAAAATAAAATAAACCTAATCTTACCCCTCACTTCTCCCCTTCACCAAACTGTGGAGATCAGTGCATTAAGCAAGGAGAATTCACGAAGCAAGAAAGATCTAAAGCAAGACAAGGAATTCAGTAGAATTTTCAAAAGGAAAGTTTAACACTCAACTTGCAGTGTTATAAATTTCGCATCCAGTCTTTGAAGTCTTCGCATATATCTTACATATCACATGTTATTCTTCAAATTTCACCATCAATCTTTAAAATTTCTTATGTTTTTCTTAATGTTATGTGTTGGTTTTCAAAAGTTCACCATGAAATTTTAAAAACTCTTTCTTGCTTTCTTCTTGTAACATGTTTAATTTAGAAGTTTAACTTGTAATTATCAAGTGTCTTGTGTTTTATTATGTTATTATGTTATCATGTTCATGTTATAAATTATCCGTTAATTTTTAACCTTTACATGTCGAACCATAGGGTTTTTAGGATTTGCATATTCTATGTTTAATTTCTAATGTTATGCATGCTAGAAGTTTAGGGCTTTTGTTCTACCTTTCTTATGTCAAATGTTATCAATTTTTACAATTCCATAGGGCTCTCTATGTAAATGCATTTTGTTATGTTAGTTTCATTGTAATGTGAGAAATTAGCACATTTTACTTTCCTTTTACAATTAAACCAAAATTTAAAATCATCAAAACCAAAAGCTTAAACTTAGTTTTCCCCTAAATCATGGGCTTAAAACTCTTAGTCTTCCCTTAACCGAGCATGTATCCTCATTTCTCTCACTAATTCATTTCCAAGTCCATTGATTACACCCTAACCAAGTTCAATCCTCCATAATCCATACCAAATTAGCCCTAATCCTTATTTATCCAACCCTAACCAAGTATTAATCACTAAAACCCACACTAATGAACTCACTAATCAATTAATCATGCATAAACTTAGCCTTATTTTCCTCTCCCTCATTAATTTTCATTTTAATCTTATTAAACCACATCCTAATCCATTTAATTACCCTAACCAACACTTTAAGATTGAATTAACCTATTAATTAATCTAGTTAGCACATTAATTACCCTTGATTGAACTAAAACATATCAACTAAACTAATCATCCATTAATTAATTCATAAATTTGCTAAATAAACTAATAATTAACTTTATTAATAAATAAAAGTTTAATTAAACAACAAATTTAGTAATTACAACACTAATAAATTAAATGAAACATAATTAAATTTAATTAACTTGTAATCTTCTTTTTCATAAATTTTAAAGGAGACAATTTGTTGTTGATACTAAACGCATCACATTCAAGACATCTTGTCTCTTTTTATAGCTTAAGATGAACAAAATAAGTTAATTATAAGCGTCAAATATTTAAAATTTTTAAAAATTAAAATAATACCTTTTAATGATCTACGAAATAAATAATATAACATGCAATACTATCATTTTTATGAACAAAACTTAAAGCTCATGTGGTTAATAATTAACAAATCCATTTGTATCAATCAATTTTAATATAATTGTTATTTATTTTCATTTTGATTCATCTTGAACCCCATCAACTATAATATAATATTTTGTGTTACAAATTTTAACTTGTACTATAAATTTTACTGCTAGTGAATAAATAAATTTTTTTTAAACTTTAGGAAATTTGTATAAAATAATTCATGAACTATTTTGTCACACTATTCAATTTTCTGAGATAATGATAATAATATTTGTGCTTAATTATTTAAAACATTTATAAATTATTTATTATATCAAAGTTCAATAATTATTTAATTATTAATAAACATTGATATTTATGGGGACAAAATGTTAATGTATATATAACAATTGATAATTCAGCAAAAATCTAGGGGGGCGGTTGCCTCCCCCAACCATCTCTTTGTCCCACCAATGAATTAATACCTATGAATTGAAAGTTGTATCTCACATCTTAATCATACAAAATACATCTAATATTATCCACTTAATAGAAACTAAATGTTCATGATGTTTTCAGTTGTTCACAAGCCTTGGTATCATCTACATAAAAGTGTCTTTCTAACTCTTTATGGCTCAACTTATAAGCTTTATTGTCACAAACTACATTGCCTATACATGAAAATATCATAAAATCATCTATGGGCTCAAATAAAAATCTTGTATATGATACCATGAGCTATAATCATTTTTTGTTACCATTAACTTCACCAACTCTCGTGCAAATAATCTCATCATTGACACATACCCAATCATCTGATTAATTATGGACCACTATTGGTAATTTACAATACATAACTGATACATCTAGTGACCTAGACAGAGCTTGAGCAAACAATGAACCATCTCAATACTTGTGTCATCTGTCTTCACATTAGAATGTGGCCAAACAATTTTTATGTTTTCCTCTCATGTCACTCTTAATCATGGCCTTATCTCCATCAAGACCCATCACTTCAACTCTATCATGCATTCTTTAATGAAAGCTAAGCATGTTCTTTATTTATTGAGCTTGCACTCTTGCATTCTTCCTACCCTCTAGTGATCTATGTTGATAATGCAAGTTTCACCAACCATTTTGCACAAATCTTGCCTTTCACTGAGAATGAAACACTTGTTCTTGGCTCCTTATATTTAACAATGAAATAAAAATGAATGTGCTTTATATGATTTATATATCATATGAGGATAAAGCACTCAATTTTTCCAATCGGACTCAAAATTGAACTAGTGAAATGAATAATAATAATCGTACATTTAAAAATCAATGCATTTATTCAGCTGTAATCTATTAAAATTTAATCATGTATATAATTTAATAGTTCACTTATTCAATGAATAATAATAAAACCTCAAATTTTGATAATTTAAAAATTTATAGTAAAATTTGAATGTAGATCTAAGCAAGAATTGATCTGATAGCAAGATGGCTAATTGATTGTACTTTGTTGTTGAAATGTACAAATCTCAATGAAAATAAGTCCAACATATATTTGTACATAAAAATGTCTCAGCACTGATCTTAAAGTAATTAAACGGTTCGGAAGGAAAGACTATAGTGAGGGTTGACCCATACCTAGGAGATCGTGAGGCCCATTAGACCGATTGAGCAAAGCCATACGCCGACTGAACTATGAGGCAGACAAGAAAGAAGAACGGATGATCCACGCACTGATCATTCGATATAAATGAGACAAAAGAACATCCGAACCAACCACTACAAAAAAAAAAAAGGCCAGTTATGATAGCTTACCCTCTTGTATAATCGATCTAATGGAAGATCTAGTTGCATAGTATCTTTAACCATCTCATAAACGCCCTAGAGGCTCCTCACTAGGGTTCAAAGATTGGCAGTCAGGTTAGATGAGCGGGTCAACTCGAGCCGACTAGGCACAAACGATTGAGCTAATCCCATCGACCCGAAGCCAGCTGTGCTTAGCCCATCGAGCTATAAAAGCAGTCGGTTGACAAACCAATACACGTAAAATGCCGTAAACACCCTAATACGTATCCCTTCCAAACGGAGGCAAAAATATAATATCATTATTATAACCTCTTCTCTAAAAATATGGGAGCATTTCATGAATAAGACGTGATTGGAATTCTTAAGAAATACTATTGACTTCAAGATTTGTGCAAATGAGTAATAATTTACGTGTCGTTGTCTTTGTCTTTAGGTCTTCTACAGTTATCGAAAGACCATTCAAACTTCAAATTTTCATTTGAAAAAAATCTCCATCTGTCCTGCTGGCAGTCCTTATAAAATTATTTTAAAGCTGCCACTATTTATTCTCCTTAACTTTGATTTTGAATATATATTTAAAAGCATACAAAATTTCATAAATATGTCCAAATAATATGGCCTGCGTAATTAATAGTATCTAATGACATCATCATCTTTATGTAATCAAGAGATAGTAGCACATATGCACTTGGGAAATTTTAAAATTATTATTTCTATGTCATCTCCAATTTATTTTGAATGATTATAATTAGGGTTGTAATTGAGCTGAATATATAATAGATTGGATCTGGTTTAGTATTATCATAATCATAGTTGGAGGTTGTAATAATCGTAGTTAGCTAAAAATGCAATAATTGGTGGCTATAACGGTCGTGACCACAAAAAAATTACTAATGGTTGCTGACAATGATTAACTATCGACAATGACCCCTAGTGATCGATGGCAATCTTTGGTGGTCTACGATGAACTCTAGTGGTCACCATGAACTCGGGTGACTTGTGACAACCACCGAGACTTTAAGTTTTGAGTTTTAGTTGTCAGCTCACTATTTTTTTTTTATTCTTCTTTCTCTTACGTGGAGAATGATAGTCTAGTTACATTTTTTGAGAAAAGTATTTAGGTAGACATATTCTCAAAACACTATCTGATGACTCAATGATTCCCTTAATAACAAGTTATCTTTTTGTCTTTTAAGTGTCATAACAATTTTAGAATTGAATAATTTTAGGCTTGTTGAATTCTTCTCAGTGAGTCGTTCAAATTAACTATAAGCATGTCAAATTTTTAGATCATTTATCCATCCAATTTATGCATTAAAGCCTTTAATCACAATTCAAAATGTTTGATATGGCCTTTTGTGGACTTAGGTTAGATCGCTCTCAGCATCATTGAGTTTGTCTTATCATGATGCTCAACTTGAATATAAGCTTGTTGAAATCAAGACTTAGATGATGTTGAATTTGATTTTAGAATATTTATTGCTTACAAATGCATTAAGATTTGAAGCTGATGATAAATATTTCCTTATGACATATAAGTTATCCCCTATCTTTGGTCGTATGCATCAGAGCACATGGGCATGTGTGCTCGAATGCACATGTACGTGCTTGTGAGCAAATGAACATAATGGTGTGTTCGAGTACAAAACGAGGTGCACAAGTGAGTATGAGTGTTAGTAGGGGCATAACGACATGCTCATGGATGTCCTAGTTTGTAATGTGCACATGAATTAGTATTGACATGAGTTTGCATATGCAGGTGTGCGTGCATGTGTGGTTGTGTAATAAATGAGTGCACACAGTCATGTGCATGAGTGTGAGTAGGGGCATATGTCCTTTGAATTTATTATTAGTAATCTTAGTATGTTGGTTTTGAATGAATTGATTAAGATTGCCCAATTATATTAACCTTTCAATCTCTTCTTTCAACTATGAACATGCTTCTGTAGTATGTCATTTTGGGGGAAGTAATATTAATGTCCTTGATTCCCAGCATTTGGTCATAAAGGATTAGGCCACGTGCAAGTTTCTTCGTTTTGAATAGCGATTAAAATATTAATATGGGATGTATTTAATGGTCTATACTACTTTTGTTGCTCAAATTCATGTTGTTGTTGAGGAAGTTTAGAAGGAGGAGCTTGGTTTCTTCGTTGATCATTCTTTGTTTGTTAGGTTTTTTGGCGGGTGTTTTCTTATTAATTATTTAAATGTTTTCCAAATGATTGCTTGAATTATTTCTTACGCACATTGATAGTCCCATCAAAAGTAATTCTAGCTTCTAGTTTATCAATAAGATTAGCATAAGAGTGGACAATCTTTCTCATCAATGAGGAGTAGAAAGACCCATGACAAAAACCTCCAAGAAAAACCGCTTGTCGTAATTTAGGATATAATCTTTGGATTGAGAAGCTCCAAAAGAGAATCATTGAAAATATTATTTTAAAAGTTCTCCTTCATTTTGGTGTATCCTAAAAAGATAGGATGAATCTTTATTAATTCTTCAATTAAGAATGACTTGCTTAAGAAGAAGTCTAGCAAGAAGAGCAAAGTTTTGAATAGTTCCTTCAAAAAGGGTGCATAACCATGTTAAAGCTTCACCTTTAAGAATGGCATGAAAGATGTGGCATAGCAGTGCATCAGAAGCTTTTTAAATATGCATAATGGTCATATATTGATTAACATGGCAATACGGATCAAAGGACCCATCATATGGTTCAATGGTGGACAAGCTAAAACCCACTAATATAGGATGTTCAATGATGAATATTATTGGGGGTTCCATCGAAGTGTATTATGTACATCCCTTAAAAAAAGTCTTTTTAAACAATACATTGTAGCTTATCACATACAATTTTTTGTGATGTGTCTATAAAACAAGGTTGAGTTAATTCCATTAAGTCTTATGAAGGTTTATGAGTTGGTCTGGCAACATGATTATGATGAGTTGAGCTAGTAGTGTTAATAAGCTCTGCATTTGGCTGGAATATTTGAGGAACTTCTATATAGAAAAGATGTTTTGCATGAATTTCTTCAATTGGGTTAAACTTGTTTTGCTATTGATTTTGTGATTGGTCATTTTTTATTATGAAGTGATGACACCCTTTTTTGGGTGGCTTCCATCAAGAGTTGAAGGATACGTAATTGATACTCTTTCATCTTGTGCATATGTTCCTATAAAGTTAGAATTGCATTGCTTCTTTGATTGATAGATTGGTTATCAATCATTGAAGTATTTGGAGAAAAGCGGGAATCAATTCTAACAAGCGGCTCCAAATTAATGTATGTTAAAAAATTCATAGTTGTAGAGTGATTAATTGACATCTTAGCCTTGTAAGAAGATCCCCACACAGATAAAAGTAATTTTAAAAGACGGAACACTAGAGATTTTATGTGAAAACTTTGGAATGTAAAAAATACATGGGGTCTGGCTCAATTAAAATTATTCACTGTATTTCAAGATTCGAGGTTTCACCATTTTATCTATGTTGAAAAGATAGGGTTACAATGTTCTGACTAGCTTATGAAGATTAGGCAATAACCGTTTGAGAATAATAAATGTGTTACAAAAACCACTGTTGTTTAGAGACGCTCTTTAGGGGTCAATAGCTGCACATTTTCTTCAAGGTTTTGGACTTAGCTTTCAGCTTTTAGTTCCTCCATGTTTGAAATGGGGTCATATTTCATGTAGTTTCCTTCGATCATAGATAGTTCTTTTAGCTTTTAAGTGTCTTAAATATCTCAGAATTGACCGATCTTGAGTTTATTTGATTTTTCTCGTTGAGACGCTCGATTTGGTTATAAGTATGTCAAATTTAAGATCATTTTATTATTCATTTAATATTTTGAAGCTTTCAATCATATTTCAAAGTGTTCGATTTGATCTCATTTAGGTTTGGATCGAATCACTTTTAATATTAGTGGATTCATGTTATTGGGGTCTTTAGTTTGGTTAAAAACTTGTTGAAACCAAGAATGTGGATGATATTTTTTCTTATCTAAATTGCATCATGATTTGTACATGATCATGTGAATTTTTGGTGTACATGATCTTAGGAATTTGTACATGTATGTGTTGTCTACTGTGATTCTTTGGTTGACAGAGTTTGTAAGACCCCTGAAGTCACGAGTTCGATCGCGTCTAAGTGCGGGATGAAATTTTAGGCACATGAGGTTGGTCGGCTCCTATATCATCCTCTGACCAATCTGTTTCAAAAAAATATATATGTATGTATGTATGTATGTATGTATATGTATATGTATATAATTCTCTTCAATTAGGCTTGATTTTATATTAAATTTTTATAAGAGAAAAGCTTATTTAATTTGTATTTATTAGCAAGGCATACCATTTTACGAGTGTAATTTTTTTTTCCTTGGAACTCAGTTTTTCTCTATGGTTCATACTTACCTTAATTACCAGTGATTACCCCCCTTAACTCTTCATAAAGATTATAAAATATTTTCTAACATCAAAGTAATATGCGTCATGCTGACGCCTCCCTCCCTCCCTCCCTCCCTACTCGTGTCGTCAACTAAGATAAATTATCTTTTTTTTTGAGAAAAAAAGTTAGGCATTATTATTTTAATACGTGTATAATTCAGTATAACTAATATATATATATATATATATATATATATATATATATATATATATATATATATCTATGTATGTATTAGCACGAACTAACCCAATTTAAGCCTGAAATTTTTTCTAATAAACTCGGGCTAAATTTTATCAACAATAATATAAGTGAAAGAATTCTAAGAAAAGGGATCCAAGAACATGAATTTAATTCAACTAGCCCTTGCATACCAGTCAATTCTTATGTATTTACGTACCAAAACTTCAATTTTTAAATTATTTTAACCTTTCTTTTTGTTTGAAATTTTTTTTTTTCCTTTTTTTAATTTTAAATAATGATATTTTTTTATGTTATATGAAAGATTTTTGTGGCATAAATATAAAATCTAAGTGCCTTTCATTATCTCTTTTCTTCTTATTATAATGGGCTTTGAACCCAATCTTTATAATATAAAATATATGGATGTGTAATTATTATTTACTGAAAAAATTATAAAAAAATTTTTTTTGGCTTTTTTTTTTTTTGCTTCTTATTTTGAAAAAAAACATAAAAGATCTATTAGAAATTGAGGCTTGATAACTTTGTTATTCAATGTATAATGCTCAACAACCATTATGATGTTGTGGTACCAATCACTCTTTACTCTTTATTATAGTTGGAATGCTCAGCATTAAAGTAGATTTAACTTGCCTTGGTAATATTTCAATAAATTAATTATGTTGATTAAGGAAATCAATCTGATAAATAGTTTTGTGTCTATTGATTTGTACCAGACTGACAAATTAACAACCAAATTATATATGAATTCATATGAGAAAGTTTAACATACTACTGGATGTATGTTGTGTTACAAGTTTGGCATGATTTACATTGAATTTAAGTGTCATGAAGCACGAAGATGCACTCTAAGAATTGAAAAATAATATATATAAAAAGAAGCCACATTGCACAAAATACTTTGCTTATCTCTTGTCTTACAATAAAAAATACCATTTGTATTTTCTTATGTTTACTTGACATAGGAAATGGCATCATGATAAAAGGTTAGGTATGAATAGTACTATATCATCCATGTGATATTGAAATATAAATACACTTTGTACTTACATATGCATGCTTTCCTTTAGAGCCAAGAAATATAGGATTTAGTTTATGTAAGTAAATATAAGCAACTTCATGGTACTCCTATTGGATAATAAAATTTGCTCCTTATAATGTCCCTTTGAAGTTGTTTTTTATTTTATTTTATTTTTTATTTTTTAATAACTTTTAAGATGTTAATGTGTAGTAAATGTGTTGTATTATATCATATTGTTTTCTCTATTTTTATGTTTTTCTATGTATAATTGTTTGTATACAAGTTGGAATATAGCAAATGGAGCGCAGTCATGCCAAGTGTTGGACAAGTGCCTAGGCACCTTTACCAGTTTTCTATTTCGCTAATGTACCCGAGGCGACGGAAGGTAGGCACTTGGCGCTAGCACCAAAGCGCCTGATTCATGCCTAATTCACCAAAAGATAGACCAACCAGAAACCCAACACTTAGTACCAGCACTCTGACGCCCAAAACCAGCACTTCAACGCTCTTTCTTAACGCCTAGGTGCCTATTCCATACCTTCCCTTTGTGCTACAAACAGCCTACAGAAACCAACACTGACCCTTTGTGCCTATGTGCCTAAAATAGACTTGGGTAAAGTGTGAGTCTTGGGAGGAGCAGTTATATCCTAGAAAAGACATCACAAAAAAGACTATTGGGACTTATAAGAGAGAAGAGAGTGCTATTTCCGCCCCTTCACCACTCTAGCCTTCTTCCTCCTCTTTTACCACTATTTTTGAGTAGAGGCCTCCAGGAGTGATGATATTGTAATTATTTAATGGTGACATCATGAAATTAGATAGAAGCTTGATTTTTATGTTGCCCAACATGAAGAGTGTATAAGTACTAAGTGTGGGCCTTCAATACACTTGAAGAGATGATCCGACATAGCCACACACACAAGAGACCTAACAGTATTTGGCTTCTAGATTCAACACCATTTTTCCACTATGGTGAGACTACAAATCTTATGGAAGAGGATGATGATGAGGGTGGGATGCATGATACCTTAGATTTGATGATCGTGTTGTTGTGATTGCTTACTACTTTTAATTTGTTTTATTTTTCTTGGATATTTATATCGATGTTATATTATATATTTAATTCTATGACTTATGTTGAGATGTGCTAGAATTTTTTTTCTGTATTCATGATATGCTCTCTTTATTTTTTGTAGTTTTTATTCTATTATGTGATTCATTGAGATCTATGTGGTTGGATGTGATCTGGTGTTTGCCACTGTTTGTGTTTTACTTTTCATTATGCTTATATATGTTTACTCTCATGTGTATGTTTTGTGTTATATTATTTTATATTCACCTAATGCCATGTTTATTTCATTTCTCTTTCTAGTTATTATGATGTGCAGTGCAAAATAAATTTAGAGAAAGGATTTTGTTGAAATTGTGACCTAAAGTAAGAGTAGCTATCTAAATCTTAGGTTTTATGAAAAAAAATGGTAGATTCAATTAAGCTTCAAGGTGATTTACTTGAGGTAGAGAAAATAAGAAAAGGTGGAATAACCATTGTTATGAAAATTATTAGTAACTAACTAATGACTGGCCTCTAACAATAAATAATTGCTCTTCTAAATAAGTACTTTTAAAAGCTTAAACTAAAACTAACTACATATAAAATACATTCTTCAATATATAATTTAATAACTAATCAATTTAAATAATTTAGTTCTTAGTTAGTATCCATTGAATTACAATCTATTGATATGAGTATAGAGGTAATTGAGAATTTTACTTAAGAAGTAATTGGTATTGAAAATAAAAAGAAGAAGGCTTAAACAAATATTGTAATTTGCTTCGAAAGATAAAAGAAAAAAAAAGGAAAGTAAAAGAAAATTAAAAATTTAAAAACCTCAGGTTATTAAAAATTTTAGGAGCTTTAGGGGAGAAGCTTAAGATTAAGGTTGGAATATAATTTAGTAGCAATATTCCTTTCAAATAATTGGAGAATCAAAAACCTCATTAACTCTAGATTTAGAATTTTATATTCAAAACCATAATAAATGAATCAATATTGTTTAGGTTATTAGTTAATTAAAATTATATATATTTGAGAAATAATCTTATTTTATCCAACCAAACATAAGTGATTTAGGGGTAATTGTATAGAAAGAGTAGTAATACAAATTAAGTTGGGATATTAGGAATTTTAAAAGAAAATTTAATCTTAAAAAGAGGTTCTCTCCCCTGAATTATTTTTTCCTCATTACAAAAGAATGCTATTGATGCCTGAAATTATTGCGAACCAGACATCAATCACACATGTATATGTGTCACTCATGTAAAATATGGATTTGAGTTTGTATGTCAATTCTGAAGATAGTTGCAAATTTCCAATTTAGCGGAGCTCTAGTTTGCTCAACCCTAAATCTAGTACGAAGTATTTCATGTAGCATATTTTGAAAAGTGACCTATTAACGAAAACCTAAATATGCTTTTTGAGCATCTGAGGATGATGAAATTTATACTCCCATGATAATTAAGATTGTATGATTCTTTGAAATTGTTTTGATGAGTTTCCTTGCTTTATTGTTAAGAACCAGAGATAATTCCTCACTAGCTTTTGTTGAGGTTATAAGAAGCGTTGAAAACTCATATTATAGTTAAGGGAACATAAACATGCAAAGTATTTCAAGAATTCCTTAGTTTCTTATCTAGATTGAAATCTCCTGCTAGTGATATGCCTAGCTAGCGATATGCCTATTCCATTAGGTGATTGTGTGTTAACCTACTTGTTATTCTAATCAAGGAGTAGGAGTCCTAAATCACAAGTAATTTTAATTTTCTAATTGTTCATATTAAAAGTAAATTATGATAAATAAGTTAGCACATCAATGCAAATGAATTCTTAAGCAAAACAGAAGTCCAAGAGAATCAATCACATGTCTAAATCACAGGAGTACAAAAACAATTAGCTACTACACTTGTTCAAAGAACACATGAGAAACTTCATTGCAACCATAAAATCAAAATGTATACAAGAAAAGAAAAATTCAACTCGAGTCCACCCTCCTTGTAGTACACTGCAATCTTTCTCTTACAATGAAATCACTCTGTTATTTTCATCTATCGTACAAGCACTCAAGTGTCACACACAATCTCTCCCAACGTATAAGAGGCAGCCTCCAAAAGCAAAGAAGGATCCCAAGATCTCCCAAATCCATCGTTATACAGTCAGGGTTCCAAACAAGGCCCTATAATCATTCAAGCATCAACCAAAATATTGGGGGCATAGCTAATTCATTTAAATACTATGTAAATAAAAATATTTATAGAATCATTTGATATTTTAATAGGGCATATTAAATTTAGATAAAAATATATAATATTACTTAGACAGTAAACAAATATCATTAGGGTCTTTTACTTTTTTCAATAAGAATATTTAAAAAATAATAAAAAAATCAAAATGAGGGGGCCAAGGATACATTATTTATAGGCATCAAAATCTACTTTTCTATTGTTTAGTTATTTTAATGAAAGAATAATGATGCACAATTTAAATAAAATAGTGGGATAACCTTTAAGATTAACCATTCTTTATTAATGGCTAAAAGCATGCCTAGAAGTGGAAAAGTATATCTTTCAATTTTTAATAAAAACTAGGCCTAATTTGGCAATGCTTTAAGCTATTTTCTTTTATTAAAAAAAATTAAAATATCATTAATTTAATTAATAATATTGAACTATAGAAAAAAATTTTTTGTCATCATTAAACCTACAAAGATATTTATATTGACAAATATTTATATTAAAATTGTTAAATTCAAGTAGAGATGTGCAAAAAAAACTTATTAAATAAATAAATTAAAATTTAAAAGGTTTAAAGTGCATATCCATGTTGGTAATAGCATGAAAAAGAAGTATGCAGATATTTTAATATAAAAAATTAGGGGAATTTACATACTTCACACCCAATTATTCTGTATTTACATATGCAACATCTAAATTTTATTTTTAACATTTACACCACCCAAATTCTTAACAGCACATCAAAAATATCTCAATTTAAACCTTTAAAATGTGAAGCACATATTTTTCAGGCATAGATAATTAGGGCTGTCCAAAAAGCTCGTTGTTCGCGAACAGTTCGTGTTCGATTCGTATGATAAGTAAACGAGAAGAACGTGAACAATTTTTTTTCGTTAGATTAGTTAAACGAACCAAACACGAACAGTGATGCGTTCGTTCGTGTTCGAATTGTTATTGTTCGAAATATAAAATAATTTAAAATAATTATATATATATATATAATGATATTTTTAAAAATTAAATTTTATAAATTATAGTATATAATAAATTAATAATAATAATAATAATATATTAGTAATATACTAATATAGATATTATATATTTATATAATATAAGTTATATAATTAATATAACATATTATTTTTATATATTAATATTAGGAATGTCAGCTGGCTCGTCATTCGTGAACAGCTCATGTTCGACTCGTTCGTTAAAGACCACGAACAATTTCAAACACAAGCTTATTTTAAACAAACTAAATTTCAAACGAACTGAACACAAACACAAGCTCTGTTCGTTCGTATTCGATTCATTCACACCCCTATAGATCATATGACATATACGTAAGAAATTGAAGTTCAAACATCTTAGACATGTAACACCTAAGAATTAAGGGGCGTGTAAGTAAATCTTCCAAATTTATATAATATTCAGCTAAAAAAAATCCAATAATGATAAAAAAACTATATTAAAATATCCTATAAAAATATTTTCCATATACCTTTATTTAAAGCATTATATTCTTAGGAAAATAATAATTAAAGTTAATGGAATCAAATAAAGATGAAAAATTAAATTTAAATTAAATCATTCTGTGGCCAACAACTCGTATAAATCCAAATCATAAATGAGGGCTCCATATTTGTATCTTTAATTAATGTCCATTAAATTTTTGTTCTTCTGTGCTTGTTTTTTATAGGAATCACATTTTAGAAAATCATTAAATCTGTTGGATTTTATTGATTTTTTACATATAATTAAAAATTATATAAAATGGCTATTTACATATTAAATCTGTTGGATTTTTATAAAATGGCTATTTACATATAATTAAAAATTGTATAAAATGGCTATTACATAAAATATGTTCAATTGATATTAGAACTAGGGTTCATTAGCAGAGTATAATAAACTTTATTATATAGCATAATATAATTAAAAAATTAATTATGAATTAATCTTTCAAACTAATGTTGTTTTAAAGATCAATTAAATAGAAATAATAATAAAAAAATCATTATTATTTAAAATAGATGAATTATATATGCAGAGTTATTTATTAAACAAGTAATGAACATATTCACTGACAAAATTCATATTTATGTATTTATGAGCTTTTAAATCAGTGTTCTAGTTTTTTCAACATGCTTAGAAGAAGATATGCAAATCTTATAAAAGCAAGTATCGATGCACAAATTCATTAAGAGTTAGGCACATTTTTCAAAATAAGTAAACCCTTAAAATGTTATATTAGAATAATATCATACTCTCCAACCAATGGTACTTACAACGGCTCATGTGACAAGCGGGTGTTGCTAATTTGGTTAGGCAGTGGCATCGCACTGCACTGCAGTTTTACTCGTTTAGATAAAATGTCAGCATTTTTAAAAAATTACCACTGAAATCAATGTTTTCACATCAGTTCTGGCTAGGTGTGGCAGCAGTTTTATAGCTGTAGTCAAATTTTTTTCAAAAAAAAAAAAAATTGTGATAGTCACTGCAGCTTCTTACATCATTATATTATTCTTCAACAGTTTCACAGATGCTTCTTAATAAGTTGCAGGTGTCGCAAACAAAAAATTCAAAATTTACATCAAATTTGTATGAACTTGGTGATTTCATGGGATGTTATATTTGACGAAAAATTCCTCCTAAGTAAATATATTCTATGTGATAAATATTTTGCTATGGATTAAGAATATTAGATTTGAACTAAGAATAAATTACATTTATAAGAGATTTTATATCTATAAAATAGAAATCAAATATCCTAGATATAAAAAAAAAAAAAACTTACAAATTTTAAACTTTGAATTATAGAAAATTATATTATATGATAACAATAATTCTTCATTTAAATATTTCATAATTTAATTATTAGACAATTTACATACATACCATACAATTCTCATGTTTTTTATTCTCTAAAACCCAAAATTTAATATTTATATTTATTGTGCTTCATGTCATAAATATATGTCTGAAAACATGTATTTCAATTTAATAAAATAGTAATTGTGGCATTTTTTATTTTACATAAAATATTTGAATAGCATATATATGTAAATATGAATTTTTAGGTGCTAGAAACATAAATATATTAGAATTGCATGATATTTATGCAAATATCCCATAATTATTATGAAGCATTCTTCTAGCACATCCAACATATTAGTGCTCCTTAATACATCATTAAAAGAGTAAATGATACCACTAATAAGCCCACAGTTTCATTTAATTAATATATTTTAAAATAATTTTAGTGTGGATGTCCCACCCACTATTAATTCATTCAATCATTTAGGGTGGGGATGAAATCAAGAATTGCGAATTAAATTCTCTAATTGAAATGACTTTTATATGTACTATTTTGTAAATATAATATTACAAATGCAGAGGGGTTATTATCAATGTGACATTTTTTATAATACTTTATTAATTGCAAATGGGTCCTAATGTACTAGTTTATTGGGCAAATTACTAATCCTCCCAACACCAGACTTGTCCAATCGGTTCGCCCATCAAATCACCATTTCAATATTGGATGATTATTTTGGTTGTTGCAGCCATTATTATTTTAGGGAATAATAATTTGCTCTATCGGAATTGTGTGGTATGAATTTGAAATGCCCTTATAAAAAGGAAAAAAATTGTGTGTGTTAGCCGTACGCAGCGCTGCGTGCGATATTGGGGGTATACAGAGAGTACAAGGGATTACATTCACGGTATAAGCCCTTGTAACCTCCATGTAACCTCCCTGTAACTTACGTGTAATCTCTTAATACATGATAACAGAAGCGCGAAACTTATTTTAGGGTACAGATATGTTACAGGAAGTTACATGGAGGTTACAAGGGGTTATACCACGGATGTAACCCCTTTGTACTCTAGGTATAACTCCAATATCGCACGCAACGCTGCGTGTTTATCGCACGCAAATTTTTTCTTTATAAAAATAGGGAATTTTCTTACATAACACGGTTCTTATTCGTATGTCTTATTTAGATAAATATTACTCAAATTTAAAATATTAA
>NEWO01000013.1:3794609-3847308 GCA_003013225.1 Phalaenopsis aphrodite
TATTGAGCTACCTTAAAAGCCATCAATTAAAAAATTTCAGTGCCTTTAAACTAAGTACAAAACTTTGTATTAACACATGTATGACTTTCTAAAGCTTATGAATTTTGTCTGTCACCAAACAACATAAGTTGGCCCACAAGGGATAATTTTCCATAGAAAATGCATTGTTGACATCCATTGGGAGTAAAATCCACTATTTTTTTCAATGTCTATAGAGAGGAGGCAAGGAAATTTTAGCCTAACAACCAAAAGGAATATCTCAAAATAGTCAAGACCTATGATTTGGATGCATCCTTTAGCCGCCAATCAAGCTTAATTTATAGCGGTGAATAATTCCAACAAGATGAAACTTATAAGTGTGAAGACTCATCGACATGGCATAGGTTTTATAAGTACTGGAGTTAACAAGTCTAGGGTGTGACGATCATAGATATCCCCATTTCAATACATGATAGTTACATACATAGCACACAATTCATATATGCATGTAAATATGAATGTAATAAGTGGTAGATATGTAAACATATAAGAATTGTGTGCCATGCATCTAAATACCCCTAAAAGAGTTTATCGAATGGATTGTATCATGTGCCTTTCCGAAGAGCATAAATGTCAGTCTATGGCAGACATAATGCGAGGTTCATCAGAAGGAAACAGATGAGAACGACGAACATAAAAATGCGGTGGAAGAGAGTTGAGATATAAACTTTACATACTCTGAAGATTATGGTACTAATACTTATTCAATAATATTTAAAAATTTTTTTTTTTGAAGATTCCTTAATGATATATCAATCAATTAAAAGTACATGAAGCAGTTGCTGGCTTTTCCTCTTTGAATTACTGTAATCAGCAATCACCTTCTTTACTTACCATGTTTTGGGCCATCTGTTCTTCACAACAGTAGCTTTTGTTAGATGTATAACTGAGCCAAGCCGGCGGTTTGAGCTTGGCTTGATAAATGGCTAGTGAGTAGATCAGCTCGATGATTTAACAAGTCAAGCTCAGGCTAACCCCAACTCGGCTCTTCGGCTTGTTAACCGGCACATTTCAAAAAATATTAATATATCAAGTGTTCTTTTTTTTATTTATCTCATAATTGCTCATTTTATTTCATTATATTATAACCCTAGCTTAAATCATTTTCTATATTTCATAATAAAGCAGCTCGTGAGCCTATTGGAAGTCATAGAATTTGACTCGAGCATTGGGAATAAGAGATGAATTTGTGGGCACAGTTTCAGAACAGTTTTATTCAGTAACGATTGCTGGAAATGTTTGTATACTAAAATCAATGTTGCTAAAGCAGTATTTTCTGCTATCTGGAGATAAAGAGTGCTGCAGAGGAGGCCCAGGTGGAAGAGAGTAGCAGGAAGAATTATTGGAAGAGATTCAAGTGGATATTTCTTCGAAATTAAGCCTATTTATAGTTTAATACAGTAATTTAAATTCTGAAGATAGAAACTATAGTACAAAAATAATCTTGGTAAGTTCTAACCAAATGATAATCATACAAGAGTTATCCTATGCTAAATTTAAGTTCAAAGATTGCTTATCCAAACGAACAAACAAAATCAATTTCATTCTTATCTAATGTAATCTCAATTGTGTGATTTGATGATACTTTGTGCTTGCTTAGTGTCAACAACTCTTGTATATCAATATTAGATTTTCGGCATTAACATCATAGATAATGACCTTTGCTTAATATATGTAGGAATCTCCACTTTGGCTTCTACATGGAATGATCAAGTCCTTTGTAAATGTTATCCTAATATTCATCTTATCCAGTCACATTTGCATTTGGCATGAAAACAGGAGGAATAGTGCTTGGCACACTAGTCACAATGGTGCTTGTTTATATTTTCATGATCAAATCATTCATGGTGGCCATTTGGTCCTTTAAATTTGCCACTTTTCTGCAAAATTGTTGTCAATTGGTCAGGTATTTACACCTTAAGGCACATAGACTACACTAATGTACCATATCCAGCATAAACACCTAATCAACCTTCCAGGCTACAAAATGGACAAACGTAATGGATTAGAGTTGAAGACATATGTTCAATTTTAACTTTTAGACAACAGAGCCTATTAGTCTTTTTTTATTTCCTAAAATATAAAGAGCTTTACATGAAATTATAAGAAAAATAGAAAATCTCTAATTGATTATATGAAAACAAAATAATAATAATAATAATAATAACAAGTGTATGCAATGAGGTAAGGAGGAAAAACAACATACATTGCAGATCATCACAACTTAAATTTCTGACTTAGTACTTTATGAGTGTTTTATATAAATAAAAAAGTATGCCATAAATAGTTTCATTGAAAGAATTATTACATAAAAGCAGAGGCTTGCTCACATTGTCAAACATCATGATTTGTTTCACTTCTTTTTCTTTCTTATTTTCTTTTACTGTTTAAACTTCTTTTTAAAGCCAAGGAAAATTTAGAGCTTCACCTTCCAGAAAGAAGGTAGAAGAAACTCAACCATGAATCCCATGCCCTGATTAAAGAGTTCCTTTCTTCACCTCTAGTGAGGTAAATGATTTTTCTTAACAACATTTTTGAATTTTGAGGAAGGAAAACATGCCACTCTTCAGAATTAAAAAGTTTTTTTTTTTTTTTTACATTTTCAACCGTTGGAGATTCAAAAGATAGACTTTCATCAAACTTTGCTCGAGACCAAAAAAATATTGCTTAAGCAGAGTAAACCTTCTTGAATAAAGCGTATTTTTTTCAACCAATCTTTGATAGGAAAATAATCCTCAATCATATGCCCAAGCATCTTGTAATCATTGAACATATCAGTCTTGACACTTCTTGGTGGGTTTGAAGTTCTAATTCTTTCTTCCTTAAATTTTTAAAGAGCAAAGTGTCAACATAATCTTATGATTATATACAGGAGGTCATTCTAGTTCCAACATCTATAATAATGCTTGATTAGTCCTTGGACATTTTAAATTAGGGCTAAATTAATCCTTCGCGGGGACTATTTCAACCCATTTTAAAAGTGTCTTGCACTAAATTGCACTTTAATGAGCTCTAGAACTAAAATGACCTCCTGCAAAAAAGTCGAAGAACTATTTTGATGTCTTTCTCAAATTTTAATTAATTTCCATACAATTGTGCTCTTCAATGAATATTGCTTGCTTATGTTATCACTAAAATGAGATTTTTACTTATTTTCAATACAATTTTGGCTGAATGTTGTGCAAGATCATGCTTCCTTACTTACCTTTGCTTAACATTTTAAAGACTGAAGGATTACCGAAATTTTCAAAAATTTTAACTTGTTTATTCTTCATTGTGAACGATCCAAAAAGAAGATTTTTAGAGAAAGTAAACTACATTGCTTTTTCATGTATATTTAAATCCTTTCTTAATCGCTAGATGAATGTTCTAATTAATACAACTTTTAGAAAAAAATTACTGGTTCATAAATGTTCTTTAGTAGAATTTGCACTATATTTTCTTTGAATTGGGTTGGAACTTTATGCTTAAATTCTTCCATTGTACGACATAATCCACCATGGTTTCATTGAGCCTCTATTTCCCAACAAAAGGTTTCACAAATAAGTCTATTTCAGCAAACATGTACATGGAATTATTCAGAACGTTTGCATACAAGTCAAATCAAACCCAAGAAAAATTTCTAACAAATTCTTTGACAATGAGAGCTTCATTGCATCCCACATTATCATAACTAGCATTAGAAGTGGGCCAAATGTTGTTGTCGGTTGCAAATCCCACTGAAAGTTTTTAATTATGCAGTACAAATTCCTTAGGATATTAGACAACTTCAAGTTCTTTAAGGTATGATATATTCTTCAGAATATAAGAACCCCCTAGCATTTGGGCATTTGATTTATTGATTTGATGGTCAATCCAACATTATAGACAATACTACTCATTTTTTGAATATCAAACCCAAAAATTGCAGCCTTTCTTAGACTACACGTTTTACAATCCTCTACTTTAGCAAATTTAGGGTTGTCTTCTAAATTTACAACATTTAGTTCTATAAGCATGAGATAACATTGTGACTAAAATCAGATTCTCAGATTTGATTCTGGTTTGAATAAAAAATTGATCCGACTTAAAATTGGTTGGCCTGAATCCGATTCGAATTTTAAACGGGTCAAAAAGTCCAACACAAACATGACCAGCTTCCAAGTTATTGACTCGAACCCAACCCTTATAATTAGTTTAATATAAGGCCAAATAGTTGTATGGATCAAATTCCGGTTGATGGGTCTATTTCAAGTCAATTTGAGTTGACATGTCAGTTTCAGGTCAATTTAGGTTGGCATGTTAACCCAAACGCGACCCAAAAAATTAAACAGGCTAGGATTCCTATCTATTGACTTTCAAAGGTTACTTCCAATTAACTTTCAAGGAAAAGAAAGAAAAGGAAGGGACAAAAGTCCTTGAAAACATTAGACCTATTTTGGCAAGCCGATCTCCTATGTCTCATGGGTGGGTGTACAAGAAATAACTAATCCTATAATAGCTCTTGATTTCAAACTTTTTCTTGTATCCTTTCTTAAATTTTGTAAATTAAACACAGCCTGTTAACATTTTGAAAAAAAAATTTTAAATGTATTTCTCAAACTTAAATACGTGGGATAGGTCAGACTAGATCAAGCTTGGGTCAAATTTGATAAGAATGCTAATTCTCTAGATGATAGTTGGCCTCTGAAATGCTTCAATTTTACGTCATAAAAATTGGTGCATCCTAAGTAGAGGGCCTAATGAGGTCAGTTTTGAGAATCAGTGGAATAGTAGTTACTAGCCATATAGGGCTAAAATAAGAAGATGGCTTGAAACCTAACAGGGTCACGCGACTCAGGAGATAGTCATAAGTTGATGTCATCAATTAGAATGGGTCGAATCAATGAGTCAACATAGAGCAATGAGCACCAATTTGAAGAGTCATCGGAAGATCGGTGTTGAAAAGAACCATCAAGTGAGAAAAATAGTTGAAAAGTCGACTGGATGGAACTACAAGAGATGGTGTATGACAATGCATTCAAATGCCCAACATGCCTGCCAACGAACACCAAAAGCTCCAATATTTCCTGAATTTCCTGAACAAGCAATTAAATGGCTGTTAACTCATGGAGAGTCCACTAGTTCCCTAGCTAGAGGTTCTAATAAGAGATTTGGGACAAGTTTAGAGGACTCCCAAGTCCATAGAGTAAAGCTCAACTATAAATTAAGGTGATAGAGATGTCCTCTAAAGGAAATAAGATATTAATTAAACTAATCAAAGAAAAAAAGTTGACTAGAAAAAGATTGGGCTTTGGGGCATGGGTATGCAAAAAATACGACTGGCTTCTGCATGACTCTTAAGTCAAGAAGCAGTTCTCCCTTATCATTATATCCTCTCTTCGTTTATACCATGCACTGATTAATGACACTCAGATACCTAAAGCTATGACACAAATCCACAATAAGTGGCTAGAAAGGATTCAAGAAGGTTATATAATTTATCTGGAGTTTTCATAATGATCTGTCAACAAAAGAAATAAAAATCAACTTTATAAAGAAGCAACGAAATATATTCCACAAAGAAACGGGTCACTGATTATAATAAAAAGATTATAGGAATGAAGCTTTAAGCTAAGGATTTAAAGTTTATTCGTGGCAAAACCATAATCCTAATGACAATCAAAACTTAATCCCACATTGCAAAGGATTTTCTTAATATGCTTTCCTCGTAATGATTGGGACTTTTTAGCGAGCAATATTCTGTAACACCGACGCTAAGAAAGAACGAAGTGAAGCAGGCTTTTCTGTAAGAAAAGCAATGACATCTAAACGATGTCCAACCAAAGACAAATGGAATTCTAATGTATTTATCTATCTCACATCTAAACTTTTATATTTACACACATAACTCTGAAATCTTGGCACATAAACGATAGCACTATTACTATTTTTCAGAAGTTAAAGATACATTTTCATGCATACGTTTAAAGGAGCAAAGTGCCATGTATATAAATATGAAACTTTAAGGGTCAGATATGTAAATACGTAAGAATTGTGTGCTTCGTATGTAAATTTCCCCTTTTTTTAAGGGCATTTTCATCTAATCTTTACATGATAACCTTGAGATGTCCCACTAATTACAAGAAGCTATTTATTGAGAGATTGAGAGAGATAAATACCCAGAAAATGTGCCAAATTTGTTTACTGTTTCATGCTATAGATGACTCTTCCTTTTAGATCTGGACACTTCCTCTAGTTTTTCCTTTACTGAATTAGTGTTAAAAGCAATTTAGGACCTATGAACAGCAGCAAATTGGTGCCTACGGACCTTTTGTCTGCTGTAAACACCATTCACCTTCATTATGTCTCCAAAATGGAAGCCATTACTGTATTCGGCCGCAGATTTTCTGTAAAACAGCAACAGAAGATCACAAAAGCACCATGTTTAAGCTTATGAGCAGTGCAATACAGCCGGAATAAGTTATTATCCTTTCCTAAACCAACTCCACAAATAAAGACTCATTAATACAAATAATAACCCCAAACAATTATTCTAATGAATTTAAATTCAAATAAACTTCTCCAAACAAATAAAAATTTATTAATTCATCACTATATTGTTGTAAATTGAAAATCAATCGAACAGTCCACTTTTAGAGCTCATCTCTCTTATTTGATTTCTGATTGATGACACTTTCGTTCTTAAGGAATCCTGATGATACCTTTCAATCACAATGATAAGATCAAGGAATCGCTACTATCAATAAATTTTCTAAGGAAATCAAATCATTAAAACTTCAATGAATATAGTGTCTTCGATCTTTCAACAATCTGAAGTTCAAATTACAACCAAAAGCGATCTGATCGATCTCCTACTAGAATTGGTCCCCAAAACTTGAAAAAAAATAGAAGTGAAACAAAAATTTCATCATCGTAACTGTTTTTCTTTGGAGGTTTGAAGCCAATGTCAAATTCAAAATTGAGCTTTTTCAAATCCATCGAATTTCTTGAATAAAAATATATCAACTGTCAAATGAGGTAGAAGGAATGAACTCAATGCTTGCTTTCGGCACCAACATTTGTTGGGAAGTGATGATTGTTGTATAGGATCATTTTCAGCACTGGAGCAAAAAGTAAAATGTCTATTTTTTAGGCATTATCAATGTGAAGAATTTTAAGGAGGAAATTTTAAACTTTCATTTCTTGATTAAATTATTTTATTGCAAAAAAAAGTTATCAGATGAACCAGATCAAAAAAAATAAATAAATAAATACTTCCTATTATATGCTTCATTTCAATTTAACAACTCCACTCTCCACTCACCACAAAACATTATCTTTCATAAAACAAACAAATCCCTTCAATGATTGCATTTAAGCCTTAGCTTTGATGGTAGCATAAGAATAGCCAGGCACATTTCCTTATCCTTCAGTGGATGTAAGGCTTACTATGAAATTATAACTACATAATATTGATTGAATGAAGATAGATGCCAATGTTGAAAAGTATGAGAGAGAAATAAGACAATTATTTATTTATTTATTTAATGAGTGAAGGGAGTACTATAAGCCTAATTTTACTATCTTTTTTTTAATTAGTTGGTTTTTTCTTTCTTTTTATATTTAGATTTTTATTTTGTTAAAATATTTGTTTACGGCTTATGACATTTATGAACAGTCTTTAATGTTTTGAATTATTTATTTTTGTTTTGGCTTAAGGTCAAATTTTAAACCTTGGCTTTGAGGTTTATATGCAATACTTCTTTTCTTTTGTTATATCTCTTTGAAATTTCATTCTGGTTCATTATATTAAAGGAATTTCCTTCACTTTAATTGGTTTAGTCTCCTTAGATTAGATCAGATGAAAAAAAATCCATATTTAGGATGTGTTCTAGTGGCGGAGGTTGTGCGGTGTGGTATGATTTGGACCGCATCCTTGGGGCGTTTGGTAAACAGTTTTTTGCCCGCTTTCTCAAGAAACTATGGTGGAAAAGGTGCATTTTACGGCCTAACATAGCTAAGTGCGGTAACTACAAGAAAGCTATGGTTTGAATTTTTTAAAATAAAAAAATATGTAATAGTTAATGCAGCTTCTTGAAGAGCAGTCTCTTCTGCAGCAACTTTACGACTGTTTCTTCAAACAGCTACAGGTATCCCAAACATGCCCCTTAGTCATTAGAAAGTACTTAAAACCTCGACTTCCAATGAAGTGAGCGGTCTTTGCTTCACTTATTTCAGCCTATTAGACAGGGTTCGGCTTATCCTTATCTTCTTTCTTTCTTTGTTCTGTTTTAAGAAGATCCGAAAATCAAACTTAAATTTTTTTCCCTCTCTAATATCATATTATTTTTATTTTCACAAATGAAAGAGATCACGTAGCTTGTTTTTTCCCAGTGAAATGTGCTCGTTTCTCCAACGAGAAGTTGGTTAGCTCCTCCATTTGTACACGCAAACAAATCCTTAAAATTAGCAAAATTCAAAGAATGAATATCTCACCATTGCATGATATGCAATTCCTCTGTCCTTTTCCTACAAATAGAAAAAGGGTACATGCCACATATAATTTAGAGTATATAAACATGTGACATATTATTTACCTGATAATATTCAAGAGACACACTTTAATATCTTTAAACACAAGCTTCATAAATAAACGTAATGAACTTGAAGCATACCAAAAAAAAAAAAGGGAAATTTGCATACATACCAGACAATTCTTATGGATTAACATATCCAAAATCTAAAGTTTGATGGTTACATTTATTACACCTTAGTGTCATAAGCATATGCACAACAACGTGCATTTCACTTCTAAAAAGTTAGTTAAGAGTAACATTTTTTGATGTGATACTAATGATTTTAGTTTCATGTACGTAAATATGAAAATTTAGATGTCAAATGTGCAAATACATAATAATTTGGCAGTGCGTATGTAAATGCCCTAAAAGTAAAATGCAAGTTCGCTCTCGAGAACCATCAAGAAGCAAAAGGTAACGGCTACCTTCAGTTCGAATATGAACAAAATAAACCAACATGAAAGTAAGCAAAATTCAAAGAAAATCCTCAATCTAGCAAAGAATGTAAACGACAATAGTCAGAAAATATCAAAGTCAAATTAACAAAATAAAGCTTAGAGTTTATTTAGCTGCCCGAAGAAAGAAATTTTGTTTTAAGAAACTGTGAATATTTTACATTTTATCATTTGGTTAGATTTTCTTAGCAATCAATAAAGATTTTCAACCATGCAAATACATTAGAAATTGTTAGAAGTGGAGCCCGGTCCGACCCCCCTCTTCTGCTCCTGCGATCACGAATCGTGATCTCCCGCGAACCGTCGCTCTCGATACAGATCTCCCGCTCCCGCCTCCTCTATTTCACGAATCGTCGCGACTCTTCACGCTCCCGCACACACGAACTGTTCCCGCCCCTTGTCGTTTCGTGAATGTCGCGCCTCCTGTTCGTGAATGTCACGGTGTTCTTCTTCGATTTCCTCATGATAGAGGCAGAGGAAAGAGAAGTGCAATAGGCAGTTACTTGCGGCAGAAGAAAGAAGAAGAAGATTGTTCTCCCTAGGCTTCTTCTTGGTGGCTTGTGGCTGAAGAGAAATTGTGTTATTTCTCTTGTAAGTTTATCTTCTTCGGTGTATCTCGGTGTAGAGTTACTTCGGTGTATCTCGGTGTAGAGAGAGAAGAACAGAGAGCAACGAAGTGGGAGTGAGAGATTCTTCTTGTAAGTCGAGGTGATCGACTGGTGTAAATTTCTCAAGTAGTAAAATCCTTTGCAACTCCGTGGACGTAGGCAATTTGTCGAACCACGTAAATTTGTGTATTCTTTTCTAATGTTATTTTTCTCGTTTCATTTTTTGCTTCGTCGATCATTCTTCTGTTTGATTTATATATAAACCACATCAACTGATCTGGTATAGTTCGCAACAGAAATCCCTCAAAAGTCAAACTTTTTAAAAAGAATTGTGTGGCATGTATGAAAATTCCCCATAGTAGAGCCATTTAGAAACACACCACATAATTCTTATGCATTTACATATCTTGCACCTAAACATTCATATTTACATACAAAACACTCAAATATTTAATATCACAAATAGAATATCACCATCACTACCTTTTTAAAATTGAAATAGACCTTTTCATGGGCTTATGACACCAATGTGTTATCAATGTAAATATGAAACTTTGTTTGTTAGACACGTAAATACAGTGATATACATGAAAATTTCTTAGTAATATATATTTAAAACATAACCAAATATAATACTTGGTCATTCACCATAGAATCCGACTCCTTAATGTGTCTGAAAGAGGGCAGAACCTGTAGTGCTGATTAGAACAGTCAATACAATCAAAATAGAAGCAGAAAAAAGTAGAAACATAAACCTATCTTAGAGAAAAAGGAAGCTAACAGAAGAACAGGAGCGAAATTATTGTATATCAAGCTTGTTGATAATTCTAATATCCATCCTCATCTTACTTCTAATGCATGCAATTATGGTCTTACTCATGCAAAATATAATGGATTATAATAATATAACAAAAGATAAAGCACCAAACACCCTTTTCAAAATAACCAATATTTATGATGAAATAGTCCACCACCAAATATTTCGAACCCATATACATTGTCCAAAAGCTAAAGCCAAAATGTAAACTTTCCAAAGAATAGAAACTATTTGCTGTCACGACCAAACCTAATAGCTTAGAATTAACCAATTATGAATGGTGGTCAGATGGTATTAACATTTCTTTTAAATCATTCAATAATCTATCATAACTTTCGATAATAAAAAGAGCAACTAAAATCAACAATGTATGCTAAATAGAAATTTTAGTTTTCCAAAAACAACAACATAATATATCAATAAAACATCCCAAACCAACACATAATAGCATATCATTACATAAAAGTAAAAGAAAAAATGATAACTACAACCACAACATACTGTCTATTTGCAATAGTCATCCGACTACAAATTAAATATCTCATGTCAAATATATTAATTTAAATTTTTTTCTTGAAAAAAAAATTAAATTCAAAAATAAGTTTTCCCGAGTTAGTGAGCAATTTTATTCTTATTATACATTAAATTAGTATTCAAAAGCTATGTGTGAATGAAAAAAAGAAATGTAGCTCATTACTTAGTCAAATTGTAAGTTTTTATTTTAAATTTATCCCTTCTAATTTCAATTCACAAAATTTATCTTTTTTATCCTTCTAAAGAACCTATGTCACGACTATGATCATACCTAAAGGTATCCTCAAAGTTTTGCCTGTAGATACCCTCAAAATTTTTAGTCGAAAGGTTCACTTTTATCATTCCTTTTTTGTACAGATAGATGGCATATCCAGTCAGTACCATCTGAGGACAACCCTATATGAATTATGTCTTTACATTTCATTTCCTTTAAATTACTTTCTTTTTAATGATATTCAATAATCTTTGTTTCTTTTTCCATTTCTTTCATTTCAATATTTTTTAAGCTTACAACATGCATACAACATTCAAATAATTATAAAAAAAGAGTTGTTTGAAGCATTAAGACAAAACTTTGTTCAATAAAATATCAATTTAATTCATATAAGAAAGAAATTACTCACTTTACTTTGTTTGTTTGTCTCACCAACTATGTTTCTCCAAATCTCTTAGGTTGAAATGTTCTTCAATCTTAATTGCTTATCTTTTGAATTGTTTCACTATTTGATCTCGAAACTGAAGAAAATTAGATTCAATTTTCTTTCTGCTAAACTTTGCTTTTCTTCAATTTTCTTTCTGCAAAACTGATTCTTCTTTTCTTCAGTTTCTTTCTGATTTTAAATGCACTTACTATTAACATTTAACAAATAAACTTACATAACACATCTAAAAATACAACTTTATATGATTTTTCACAAAATTTATGTTCCAAATTGTTGTGATATATATATATATATATATATATATATATATTGCTTAATTTTTTTTTAAGACTATTTTAGGTGAGAAGAAATTTATTTACAACAACATACATTAAATTTCAACTAAATTGTTTTTTTTTTTAATAAGAACTATAATTTCCATGTTTTTAATACTCCACAATAATTCTAACTAAGAAAACATAAAATTTAGGATATGGGATATTTATTGCTTAAACTTTGCCTTTTATATTCCCCCCCAAACCCCCCACCCCCCCACCTCCTCTTCATATTATATCAATTGCTTTAACTAACCCATTAAACAAAACATAAAATCAAAATATGCATTTTGAGAATCAAACAAAAAGCAAGAGAATTGAATAATACAAATAAAAGTTAGCTCATTTATATTCTTTTTTTTTAGTTCTTGACTTTATTTAAAAATAAATTTTAAATTCCTAATAATACAGATCACGCTATCAGACAATAAATCAAAATATTTAATAGACGATAAAAAGACAAAACAATTAGGAATTTGGAAGAGGCCGGCCGTCGACCTGACTTAACTAACGGTCAAAGCTTACTTTGAAAATATAAAAGACCAATTAAAGCCAATAAATACGACAAAATCGAATATGAATAATATTTGAGCCCGAGTTATAAAACTAAAATTTAATTATTAATTTAAGCATATGTTTTGCTCAAAAATAAAAAATATAAAATTTTAAAATATGAGGATCAAACTCTGAATGAGTGGATGATATAAGAAAAAAGGTAAAATAACATGTCACTATAAAATGTATTAGAATTTATCTAAAATTTGTTAGATTTAATTTAAGATTGATGTATTATAAATTATTTATACTAAACATTACTTTAGAACAAATTTAATGATTTTTAAATTAATTATAATACATTATGGACATAAATGCCCCAAGAAAATTATGTATTTACATATCTAACATCTTAATATTACTTTGTCTATTTGTACCATATAAATATTTCATTCCATCTTAAAAATGTCACTTTTTTTCTTACTTTCAAATTTAAATACTATATATATATATATATATATATATATATATATATATATATATATATATATATATATATATATATATATATATATTTTAGAGAATTATTTTTTAAGAATTTCATTCATTTCTATGGCAACGCAAAGAACATATATTTACTTTAAACTAGAATTTTAATTAAGATTTTTTATAGTTTTTATTATTGATACGTCCTAAAAAATCATATTGATTCGCGCAGATCTTGACACACATTTGGATCGAATGCTTCATTCAAATTTGGAAATGCTCAAACTCAATTTATGATCAAATGAAGTGTCTCAATGAGACATATCAAATGAAATAAAAAATGAACTGTTCTAGTTTCTAGCAAAGCCGAATCATGCAATTCAATCATACATAGAAGCTTGAGATATTGTGTTTGGGTAGAAAAGATCTTCAAAACTGAAAAATTTATAGGCAAATTAAGGAGCTCAATCATACAAATCCAATGAAAATAATATAAAAAAATTATAGCTTCGTTAAGACACTTAAATACTTATAAAATATCATCTGATCAAAAAGATCAATTTATGACGTTGAATGGGGTGGTCTGGATTCATGCAAAAATTATGGAGGATGTCATTCTTACAAAATCTATAAAAAAGCCCCATCTCTTCATGAGAGGACATGGATCGAGACCTAAGAGATGACTAAATTAAGCCCCAAGCTCTTCATGATTCTCGGGCTCTATAGTCGTTGGACAACTGTAGTTGGTCTGCAGTAGTCGCTGGACCACTCCGACCCGACTGCCGTAGGCATCGTTACCATCATCTTCAAGCAATTGTTGCCACTGGCAGAACATTGCTGCCCATCATCGTTGCCATCATCAGACTACCCGTAAGCAATCCTTTTTAGTTTGTACATATGAAACATATAATGCTCTTAATATAAGCCCTCTTCAAATTCACTTTCTCGAAGCAATTGTTGCTTTTATTGGGATAACTGACCAAACTCACGATAAGGGTGATTTACATCGTACCCTTCGTGGAACTTGTTACTATTGGATAAGAATTCATCTCCAAAACTGTATCTGATTCAAGTTTGGAGACCAAGGTTTATGATATGGGAGTGATTTGGGTCGTTCTTTATGTATGTTGTTGACCGAACATTTTTAGCAGTTCCATCAGCTTTGTTGCTGGGATATGAGTTCCCCGACTGTTGGCTATCTGCTGAAGCACATGAACTTTTTGAGTACCCCAAATCTTAATTTAACATAGGAACATGCTAGAAAAAGTTATGCAATTTTCATAGTAGAGAAAATATAGAATATTTAAAAGGGTAAAACATGTTTATTGTCAAGTCAGATGTGTCAGTTGCGTTGTTGGATCTGATTCCCTTGTTAGCGCCGAATGATGGGGGTTGCGACTTAGCTCAGGTTCCTTTGATCGACCCTCATATTTTGCATTAGGGCCTATGCCCGGTTGACGCCATTTAACCAGTGTTGGTTGAGCACTGTTGAGGTGTCATTGACCGGCCTTTCGAAGGAGGTTTTCCGACCGTAAGGAGTCCGCTGTACGTTTCTATGTGGTTCTCACTTCCGAGCCAAGGCCTCTTGAAATATATTAAAATTGTGATTTTTCGGCTTCTAGGCCTGCTATTTGCTAAACTCCTTGACTTACTCTATGTTAGGAGTGTCTTCATGGCGGGTTTTTCCTGCTTGGTATTGCTCTTCTAGTTGTTAGTGGTTTTCTCCATGCTCACATTACATTTCATGATGTTGAATATGAATTTGTCCAGGAGGCACACCTAAGGGATTCAAGCTTTTAAACCAAAAGAGAGAGAGAGAATGATAGAGATAAAAAAGAGAGGAGAGGAGAGGAGGGCACAACGATTTGCCCATGTGGGACAAAATGGTGAAATCTCGGGCTCTTGTGACTCTTTTTATATAATTGAAGACTTTTGATACATAGAGAGGGTGAAGAGCTTAAAGTCCATTTCTATAAGAAGATACATGAGAAAAGAGAGAAGCAAAATACTCTATTACATGAAATAACTCATCTATTTATATGAGAGGGTGAGCAATGAAAAAAATTACTTTTACAACCCTACTTTATTAGGGGTTGTATAGATTATAATAGTAATAAAATCCTTATGGGCCCAAAATCTTGATGTTCTCTGGCTTGGTTAATTGTTGTGAAAAGGTGACTCAATCAGTGCTATCAGTCGGACCTGCTGGTTTGGGACCGTCAGTCAATCAACCCTTCAAGTATCGATGAATGAGAAAATTCTTGGCAATAGTCGGGTAGATGGGCCTATCAGGTGGATGTTGGCATGTTTCTAGCCGAATGCGTTGAGCTAATCGACAATCATCCATTCTCACTGAGGGAATTGTAACCAACCGAGAAGCCTTGTATTCTCGAGCAGAGGATATTTTTCGGTGTATTTTGTTGGGTCAATTCAGATGAATGCAAACTAGTTCTCAAGTTCCTAGATCACTTTTCAACAATACCAACTTTATCATGTCATTTTTTTCTTAATCTGTCAAATTGCCTCGAGATTCATGTTAATATAATTTTTAGGTGCATAATATTTACAAATTGACCACCCAGACGATTTTTTTAACTATCAAATTGATATATTTATGAGTTCCACCATCAAATATTCGAGAATTTGAAAAAAAAAAAACATAAATTATTCATTTAATTTCTCAAAGTTGTTGATTTTCATACATCATTTATCATCACCATGATCTTCCCAAATATAGTATTCTGTACACGGTCTCCTCATTTTATTTAATTGAATTGGAAATTGCTTTTTTATGGAGTGCGTGACAAATGATTGTCAACTCTTACACCTCAGCTCTCCCAAAATACAAAGGAAAAGAATAAAATAAGATAAAAGCTCTGACACCTCACCCTCATAACAAACAAAATCTCAAGTTAAAAAATAATAATAATTTCTCACTTTTTTCCCTTAATTTATTTTATTTTTGCTTCTAATCTGAACTATAAGTCGAAGACACCCCCACTCGCCCAGTGACGTCGTCCTCATCGACATCTCTCCCCCCAATCCATTCCTCGCACCACCGAGATGGCGGCTGCGCTCGAATGCTGCTCCGATCGGCGGAGCACGAACGATGAAATGCTCAATCTACTCCTAATGAAAGCCCCACATCATGCCGGCGCATCCCGGCGAGAGTTGCCGGAGAAGAAATGGCATCGCCTGAGCCGTAAAGCCGCCGCAGCGATTGCTGCCCTACAAAAATCACTCAACCGCCGCTTCACTCCCCCTTCCCTGTCTCAACTCTTGCCCGGAATCCATATCCCTGAGAGACTTCTCCCCGACATCCGCCGCCATTTCGATTCTCTTCCCAATAGCTACTCTCAAGCTGGATTCGACATCAAGGAGGTTTGCCTTCATCTTCGATTAGTCGAGCTGGCCGCAATCGATGGTCAGCCCGTCTTCCAGATCGAACGAATCTGTGGTAGGGCTTCCGATTTCAAGATTATTTTTGCCTGCAAATCGGCCTTCTCTTGGCCGACGATGTCGGATGCCATCGGAGGGGCGGTGCTCTGCTACAAGAAGATTCAGATCTTTGAGAAAAAGGGGATTACCCTCGGAATCGTTACCGTCCTTGTCGATACTCGTGGAGAGAAGAACTTCAAGTCCCGTATCGAAGCGGCGCTTCGTTCCGCCGCTAAGAACCAGCTGAATGAGAGCTTCAAGCTTCATTTCAGCATTTGCGGATGCCGCGAAGAAGGCCTCGTGATCAATGAGGGCAATTCTTCCTTTCCCCCTTCATCGAAAATCAATACCAACCCCCCTCGCCAGATTCATCTCCCAAACCCACTTCCCGAGATCATCTGCTCCGGTGGCGTGGATCTCGGCCGGTGGCTTCTCAGATCGGAAGATATCGAATTCGTCGAAAGGGCTGGAATCAATTCTTTTATTGGAACTTACAATGGGGAGAAGGTGTGGATTAAGAAGCTGAAACGGTGTGAAAGGGGAAGCACATATGCAATCGAGATCCAGCAGAACCTGATGCAGCTGATGAGCTGCGGGCATAAGAATCTGCTGCAGTTCTGCGGCGTTTGTTTCAATGCGAGCAATGGGCTCTGCGTCGTGACTCGGCTCATGGAAGGAGGATCCGTTCATGATCTGATGAAGAACAAGAAGGTTAGGGTTCGTTCCGTCATGAGGATTGCATTAGATGTGTCGGAGGGTCTGTTGTTCGTGAACAATCATGGAGTGGCTTACAAAGATCTCAACCGGCAGAGAATCCTGTTGGATCGACAAGGTAATGCTTGTCTTGGCGACATGGGCATTGTTTCCACCTGCATGAATCCAGGGGAGGTCACAGAGTATGAGACTGCTGGATACCAGTGGCTAGCTCCAGAGGTGAGATTCAGACTTCTGTTTGATTCATATACAGATATATTAATTTTTAAGAGTTGATTTTCTGAATTAATTTGGTTCTTCCAAACAAGCGCAAGTGGACAAATGTAACATAGCATTTGAAATTGTCCTTCACGGGTTTGGATAAGCTTTCTTGTATTTTAGGCGAAACTTTTTATCTCTTTTATTTAATAAGTGACAATGTAAAAATTATATATATAAATAATTAATTTTTAATATTTTCATGTAATTATTTGCTATTGTTTAATATTTCAATTTTATTTTCTCTCAGGTTCAACATTTTGAATTTGAGTTCAAGTCCGATCAAGTCTCAGACTTGTTGGGTTTTTTTGGATCATTTTTGCTTCTTTTTTTTTAATTTTTATTTAAGTTTATTACAATTCAATTCTTATGTATTTATATATTTAACAGCTAAAGTTCAATTTTTATATACATGTCAATTTATCTATTCATGAAAATATATATTTTATTTTTTGTTGAATTCAATAATGTTATGGAAGCACACCCAAGACATAGGGCAATTGGTTTTTCAATTACTAGTATGTCATCTAATCATTAGTCTCTCACAAGGTTTTTTTACTACATTACATGTGTAAGATATATTAAATGACAAGTGGGCTTATCCGATCGGTGTAAGTCCTGACAATCAGTGGGTGTGCAACCGATCGTTTCACCTCAATTTGCCTCATCAACTTTTAGTCGGTCGTCACGCCTTGATTCGACCATTTATCCTTAGGCCGATCGTTAGGCTTTTTAGTGTCGATCCTTAGACTTAACTTCAAGAGCCACTTCTTCCTCTAGAGTTATTTGACTTGATCGTTGACTATCTCGAGATTCGTGCTGACATATTTTTTTATAATTTTTTTTAAAACTTGAAATTATGGTATTTTGAATTTGGTATGAAGGATTTTGAGTTATAAATGTAAAAAAATAAGTAAATTTTAGGTGTTTGATATGCAAATACATAAATTTGTGTGGCATGCATGTAAATACTCCCTAATTTTTTTATTTATATTTTAATTTCAAACAGAATTGTAAGAGTTGAAAATGATAGTTATTTCTAAGAATACTTAAAACGACTGAAATTATTTTGAGTATTTTATAAATAATTTTAACTTATTTAAAAAAAAGAAAATAAAAATTAGAAAAAAAAATGCACCAAATAAATATTTTTTAAAAAATAAAAATAAAAATAACAATAATCCCAAATTGGCTTTTATTGTTTGACAAACTCAGCTCGCTGTGTGTCAAAAAGATGCTGCCCTTAATCAATATTCATTATTTGGCAAATCCACCTTACGAATTGTCATATAGAATCACACCACTATGACCTCATTTCACCCCATCAACATATCTTCTCTGATTTAACATTGCCTTACAAAGCAATGCACACTTCAACATCCTCATATAATTTTTCCATCTTGGCATTGGCTGCAGATCATAGCTGGCGAACCAGAGAGCAAGACCGAGACCTGGATGAGCAACGCGTACAGCTTCGGCATGTTGTTGTGGGAGATGGTTACCGGAGAAGTCGCATACTCTTCCTGCTCGCCGGTGCAGGCGGCCGTAGGCGTTGCGGCCTGCGGAATGCGGCCGGAGATCCCAAAGGACTGCCCTCCTGTTCTCCGGTCCTTGATGATAAGGTGCTGGAACAACTGCCCCACAAAGCGTCCCACGTTCTCTGAGATTGTTTCCATCCTTCTGAAGCAAAAGATTTGAGGATCGATGGCTGATGTTTGGCTCTCTCCAGTTTTTTTTTTCGTTAAGCGCAATCGTTTCAAATCTGGAGCAAAACATTTGGTGATTGTTATCTCGATCCCCTTTGAGAAAATGGGGCTTACTTCAAATCTCCATGCGACATTGTTCTCCGCCTGCTATCGCCCTCACGCAAATGGCCATCCACGTTTGGGACTTAGCTCGCCGACTCCTGTGCAAACCTGAGCAGGGTGATGTTGCAGACTCTTTGAATTGGTTGATCATCTTCATCATCTCCTCTTCTCTGATCAGGAGTGCTCGGCTCGGGTGTGATTTTGATGCAACCTTTGCCTTAGGTTGATAATTTTGCTGGAGCAGCTGTCACTGATTCTTCTTTCCCAGCACGAGTGGATGCAAAGGAACGAGAAAAAGAAGCATTGAAACGCGATTTGTTGCAGTCTTTTTGAGTGGTTTGAAGTCATTAATTTACGCTCGATCGAGCTGAATCTTCATCTTAGCATCAAACTTCGGTATTATCAGTTTCTTAAATCCTGATTACAAGCTGTATAAATTAATTCAAATCTTGTCATGGCATTGATCACTATCAAATGTGTTGCTTCTTCTATTTGTTGAAGATAAATGGGACAAAAATATAAGTTTCCCTGATGGAATCTTGTTGAATAAGTGCTACAAATTACTATCATTAGTTATAATGTAATTTTAGTTGATTACTTTCACCACCAACATCAATGATTTGCCTCCACGTTTCCAAACCCTCCAGTTATCAAGATAATATTACGACCATTGTGCGGACCTGCAGACTACGAGTGGACTGTACCACGGCGTGCATCCGGCGCCAGCGGTGCAATCCACACTATTTACTTTACATTCTGTTTATGGGATGTAATATTTTCTCCTAGTTATCTCTCTAGTGCTACTTATAGCCATTAAGTCAATTTTACATCCTCCATTTGAATTAATGAGTGAATAATGCAAGACAAATAGATTATAGGTTTCTCTTTCAAATTAGTGTTCGACATTTACCCATTTAATTTAATCATTTGTTAGGACATATAATTGCTATACTTTCGAACACTCAAATCATTAGTTGAGTGGAAAATTCCGAAGTGTTGGGTTCGAGCACTCGTCCTACTTGAAAAGACGACGTCACAAATTCTAACTTCATGTAAAAGCTCCTGATCCTCTATTGAACTTATATTGAAATAAAATTTTATTTCTCTTTAAATCTTTTAGTTCTTTTTCATCTCCTATTTGTTCTTTCCCTTCCCCATTTTCTCATATCTACTTCTTTCTATTTTTCAAATGTTGCCCCTTTTCCTCTATTTTTTCTTCCCAAAGATCACAAAGTTTTTTCAAGCCATCAATTGAAATAATAATTTCGTTGTAGTTGGTTGTTTTCATTTCTTTCTTTTTTTTTTTTTAAAAGAGTCTTCAGTTTGTTCATCGTAATATATTTCTCTTTTCCGAATAAGTCTTTATTCAGATCATATAGATGAGTAAGAGAAGAGAGGAATTGGAAGAATAGGATATACGACAAAGGCAGACAAAACAGAGAAAGATCGTGGATAGCTTCCATGTGGCAAACTTCACTAGAATAAGTCAAGCACACAAGTTTGAACAAGATTAGATTGAAATAGTTTGTCCCAAATATCCCCAAAAGAATAACTACGAACGCTATTACAACCAGAGATCGAGGTGTGTTTGCCTGTTCTGGGGTCCAGAATGCTCCTAAAGGGATGTATCCCACTTGGTTAATTATATCTTGGGGGTTGATCTAAGAAGTTTTTCTTACATTTAAAGTGACAACTAGCACAGGGAGATCAAAGGACAGTTTTTCACAGGGGAATGCTCTGATGCTTTCAAAGCTCTCGCTAAGTCACGAGGCAGAAAGTAAGCCTATACAGTCCCACTAGGCAACGAATTCATCGACATTCAGAGCCTGTAAAATAACCAAATCAATATTACATGGAATCTCGATATGTTAAAGCACATTCAGACCATAAGAGTAGATGATAAATCTTTGTATCCCAAATGGGCGACAACTCATCAGTAATCCGACTGTCAAGATAATATCAACGTAGGCAAAATGAGTGATAGAGCTCAACAGGAGTAGTCAAAGGAAGGAGGAGCAATCCTTAGAAGGTAGAGATGACTGGATTAGGCTATTACGAACCTGTCATCCCAAGCCACTAAAACCCTAAGTTTACCTGGTCGTGAAGATAGTCGACCCAACACGTTTGGAGATCCCCTGTCAGTAACTCGTGAATTGCGTCGTCCGTGCAGACCTTGATGGCCATGAGGTCAAAAGAACAAAATTTTATCCTATGACTATTAGGTAAATCTCCAAGAGATGAGACTTATACATATCTGGATCAGGAGTCTTCTAACGACCTAAGCTCACTAGAAAACCACGTAAACAGAAACCCATGTTGGGTTAGTCGGGTTGGATATTTACGGAGACTTCTCCTCGGGACATGAAAAAAATATTGCAGTTATCTAGAGTAAATTTTAGATATTGTGATGACCTTATTAGTATGACTTGAAATATGACCATGCATGCAACCTATTTTAAAACTGGCCCGAAGGACAAGTCGGGTTGGAAATTTACGGAGACTTCTCCTCGGGACATGAAAAAAATGTTGCAGTTATCTAGAGTAATTTTTAGATTTTGTGATGACCTTATTAGTATGACTTGAAATATTGCCATGCATGCAACCTATTTTAAAACTGGCCCGAAGGACATGTAAGAAAGTGAAAGCAGATTTAAAAGTTATGAATCTCTTAATCCTAAATTTTAATTAATATTGAAGTTTTTATTTGAATTTTTATAGAAAATTTATAATTTTAAGGTTCTCAAGAGACTAAATTGCAATTTCGTAGCATTCCAGACACAACCAGAAAGAAACAGAGGAAACTGCCCAAGCATGAAATCATGCGGGAAAAGTAGTAGAACAATCCAAGTAAAATAATAAAAAGGTCAGTTTCGTTGAGTAAACAACATATCCCAGAAAAAAGGCGGTTGGACTTTGCATATAAATGTCCGCTCCTAATTCTATGCATAAGTGAGATTTATAATTAAGTTACAGGATACAAACAAAGAGCTCATGGTCCCCATTTTTAAGAATCAAGAGAAGGCACAACGGTGTGCAAATTATAGAGAAATTAAGTTGATGTGTTATGCTTTAAAATTATGGGAGAGGGTAATTGAACTTTTGCTAAAACATATTACAAAGATTTCTCATAATTAATTTTATTTATGTCGGACAGATCTACTATGGAAACTATACATTTATTGAGAGGTCTGATGGAGAAGTTTAGAGATAATAAGGAGGATCCACATTTGATTTTTATTGATTTAGAAAAAGCTTACGACAAAGTTCCAAGAGATATTCTTTAGAGAGTTCTTGAGAAATAAGATGATGATATGACTCATATTCATGTCATTAAAGATATGTATATTAGAGTTGTTACTTGTGTTCGAACAGAATGAGGATTGACAAAATATATTCCTATTTCTATTGGATTATTTTAGGGATCGTCTTTAAGCCCATATCTTTTTGCTTTAGCTATGGATGGTCTTATCGGACATTTACAAGAGGATGTAACTTAGTGTATGCTTTTTGCTGATGATATCCTTCTCATGGATAAGACGAGAGAAAAAGCTCAGGAAAAACTTGAATTATGGAGGTCTACATTGGAGTCTAAAGGCCTTTGTTTGAGTAGAACTAAAACTGTATGCATGGAATGTAATATTAGTAATGGTGGTAGCTCTAGTGACAGAAGTGCAACTTTGTGTGATCAAATTATTAAAAGGTGCGAACGATATAGATATCTCAGGCATATTGTTCAAATCGATGGTCATATAGATGGGGATGTTATTGGTAGAATTCAAGTTGGTTGCTTGAAGTGGAGGAATGCTTCGGGTCTATTGTGTGATAGAAAGTACCGTTTAGACTGAAAGGAAAGTTTTATAAGATTGTGGTGAGACTTGTAAAACTCTATTATGACACAGAATATTAGCCTTTAAAAGAGAAAAATAATACTAAGTTTTGTGTTGTCGAGCGAGAATGATTAGGTGGATGAGTGGCTTTACACTTAGAGACAAAATGCAAAATTAATATATTCTTGCTATAGTTGGTGTAGCTTCTGTGAGGGACAAAATTAGAGAGAGTCATCTTAGATGGTTTGGTCACATTAAACGTCGACCATTTGATGATCTGATTAGGAGAGTTGATGTTTTAGATTCAACTTATGTTAAGAAAGACAGAGGTAGACCTAAGAAGACTTAGGGCTTATTGTATAAAAAATGATCTTAATTTATTAGAATTAAATGAAAATATGATACTAAATAGGACCCAATGGAGAAAAATGATTCATGTAGTTGACCACCACTTAGCGGGATTAGGGCTTTGTTGTTGTTGTTGTTGTTGTTGTTGTATGTGATTTAACATGTCAATTAATGAGCTCTATCATCAATAAGGTCAATACATGTTGCACTAACGTCGACCTCACATCATCAATTACATTGATACACACTATCACTGGTAAGTTTAATGCATGTTGTCAACACCAAAATTGATATCTAGTGATTTTGTCACTTGTCGCTAACAACCTTCACAAACATCATTGCTAATAAAGTTGATGCCCGTCATCTCCACTAATGTTGATGCTCGCTAACCTCGTGTTTGTCATCACCAACCACGCTGACTCACACCACCACCAATAAGGTTGACGTGCATCTACAGACCAACTTCGATCCCCACCGATGTTTTTGCCCTTCATCGGCAACAATATTGATGCATGACATTGCCAATAGGACCAATGCACACAAACTTACCGTACATTGTCGCCAACTTCGGTGCATGCCATCACCAACATGGCAGATGTACATCATTAACTTCAACCTTAACACCCACCATTGCCAATTTGGAATTGACGTGCAGTCGTCACCAACGCTAACATGTACAACCTTACAAATACCTTCCCCAATAATGGAAAATGGTATAATTTGCAATTTATATTACACTTGAAATCATTTCAAGTGAGTGAGAGAGAGAGTGAGAGAGTATAAATGTCAATTTTTAACATGTTTTACTTAATTAGTGTTGCTTGTCAATTTGTGCATTATATAGTCGTTCTGATCTCTTTGCAGGTTCCTGTGCTTCATGGACGGCTGTAGGTGCTACGAACCATCATTGTCTTGTGAGAATACTATGGATCCATCCCTTTCACGATTTTTTTACCATTACAATTTTCTTTTGACGCCAACAAATCCTTTGTCTTTATAGATAATGCCACAGTTTTTTTAGAATTGCAGGCCAGCAGACTTTCTATACATATATATATATATAATACTTCTTAGGAGAGCTGTTTTGAATCAATATAATAAACTAAATATTTTAGAGGAAGATTTACATGAATACTACTCTATTCTTATGTATTTACATATTTGAAACCTAAATTTCAATTTTTTGCACATATATCATTTTATCTAAGCATTAAAATGATGTATTTCAATTTTGTAGAAATTGAAATATTTATCTGATATAATTATAAAAATTAATGTTTAGGAGTTAGGTATGTAAATACATAAGAATTGGGTTGTATGCATGAGTGAAATGCTTTTAGAACTCCAGCCCGTTCAGAATTGCTTGTGGGTTTACATACCGTTGGAGAGACTTGCGTAAGAAGGGTAAATGAAGCAAATTCATGTGTTCTCCAGACCTAAATTATGTCTCATCTCGATGATTCTTCTCCGGTGAAGCAGAGAAGGTGATATAGAGAGGGAGAAAGAACCAAGAAATTCAGAGAATGTTATGGAGTAAGATCTCCGGGGAAGGCCTAGAAAAGTCCAAAATAACAAAATATGAAGTGTAGTGCTAAAGTTTGGTGTCTTGATGAAAAGAACAGGGATGTTGAACGGCCCATAAATGATGATGTGGCATATGCTTATCTCAGATGTCAGTCATGACATTTGCGTTCTGTCAATTTCGAAGATCACCGGTGAGGCAAGCTTCATAAAAGAAGTTGATGGATTAGTCTGTCAAATGAAATAAAAAAATTAGTTAAGTGGACCAATTCGGCGGGTCAGCTCGGTAGCTGATACAGGACAACTGATACATCGGTAAATGAGGTCATCAGGTCATCTCAAGGGATTATTTAAGTGATGGATCTTCTGAGTAGATGAGCTTATTAGGCACATGAGACCTGATATACATGTACTTTGATCGATAAAAGATAGTTTTTTGTAGACAGAATGTAAATGGTCCAATTTTAAAAAACATAGATGTAAAACTGATCTAGATTGGTTGGTTTCTTTATGAAGTCAAAATAGAGGAGAAATTTTAATTGTCCGATCAACAATACTTGGATGGGCTAGAGATTAGCTTGAATAATTTTGAGCCAATCTTAGTGTACATCGTGAATGCGCCAGCTCAAATCCCGAGAAGATTAAACAATCTATTAGAAAAGAAATACAACAAAGGAGAGCCCACCAACAGGAGACCAAGAGACCCATTTATCAAATAGGATGCAGTCATCCGAGCCAAAAATGAAAGGCTGATCACTCCAGGATAAGGACAAAAAGAACAATCAAATTAAGTCTGAGCCAACTGGACTAGAGCAAGACGAATAAGCATTTAAGATAATCACCGTCAGAAAGCCAAGCGAAGTCATTGACCTACCCTTCGATAGATCTGACCTAAAAAAAGAATACAGTTCCTCGCCATCAACAAACATTCCTCGGATGCCTAGAGTTTCCTCATCATAGACTAAGAATTAGCAATATAATAGTGCCTTACAACCATTGTGAAGAACCTCTCGTCAATGAATGAGCTATTTATTGGGATACGGTGATTAAACCCCTGCTCCATTATCTAATCTGGTTTTACTGACATGAGCTCCTCATCCAGGGATCGAGCATTGATGACTTAAATAGATCAACTGATCGACAAAGTCTTATGAACCTAGTCACTTCTGCCTATCCGAAGCTAATAAAATCCAAACTAGATAATCCCTTTCTTCATGAGGTTCAGTTTTAAATAGAAACTCCATGTTTTCTTGGAGTACCTATATCTAAATTTATCACAAAAAAAAGCATAGAAATAAGCTTCATAATTAGAGTTTTTACAGCACAAAAATCAAACCTTCTTTTAAAACAAAATGAGAGCAGCAGAATAAGCAATGCTGAGAACCAAATGCTCCAATTCTCAATAAACAAAACAAAAGAAATTTCTCAACAAAACAAATTTGGCAAACAACTACATGAAATTGCATTACTTCTGGAAGCATAAAATATCACAATTATTTCTCCCAACAGAAATTTCCTGATTACTGCAGATAAGAGAAGAAGAGAGTTCAACTAATCCATCACTAAAAAGAATGTGAACATACATTATTAACAGTATCATCCAAAAGCTCACCGTCTTCAACCTCCAAATTACGATTATAACATTTTCCATTATCTCTATACTGATAAACCTGTTTTGTTCCAGCTGAACCAGATAGAACTGAATGATCTTGAACCCTCATCCAACCAGAAGCATCCTGCTTATCTTCCAGAACCCTCAAAGTAATAAGCTTCTCCAGCATAAAAATGGCGGCTTCCTCATACAGAGTGTGCGAAAGATTGGTTGTTGCGGTATAAGTATTGTTGACTCCAGGCAAGGTTTCAGCAAGAATCAAAAGAGGAAATTTGAACTTGTGAGAAAACCTTGATAGTATGACCTCCTGGCTATTCTTGATCTTCACCTCTGTTTTGGCCTTCGTCTTCAGATGAACAGCTTTGTAGTTCCCATCGTTCTGGAATTCCAGTGAGCTCTTGAATTTAAGCTTCTGATTTACATCAGTTGTTAGATTGCCGATGGATGAATTCACCCAGCCTGAGAAGTGAATTTTCCTCTCTGCGTCAATTTTGAATGATCCGTTCAAATGGAGAAATTTGTTGGTTCGGACGAGGGAAAGAGGAGGCGCCTCGTATCGAACTAGTTTCGCTGTCACGGATTCGGAGTTTGAATCCAACCATAGATGCAGATTAGCGTCGATGAGCCATAAGGAGATTCCATCGGTAACCCTTAGCCCAATGGAATGTTCCTTCCCATCCGAAAGAAGCTCGAGAAATGGCGTCAGGTCGAGATTGTAGGAAGGAAGATTGAAGGCCCCGATGGCGACAACAGGAGACCAGAACAAAGGATTGATCCCTCCGGTAAAGATAACGGGAAATGGAAGAATGGTGCCTGCAAATCGGCCGTCAATGGTGGCGTAAACCTCCCGAAAAGCACCGTTTCCTCTCTGGGTAGTCAAGTTGTTCTCCTTGATGTACACATCGGGAGGATTCCAGTACCAAAACTCATCGTTGGAATGGAATGAAACGTATACTTCAAGGACAGCTCTGAAAGTGTTTCGAGGAATTCTAACTCGACTGTAATGCGCTTCGGATTGATTCTGGATCCGAAACCAGAAACCGGTAATGCTATTCTTTCTCGAAACAGGAATTACAACATCTGCGGGATCCTCTAATGAAGGAATCAGCTTCACGTCTTCTTCGCCGAGATCGGATTGAAACCCTAGGGCAAAATCGCGGCGTTCATTCTTCATCGCGTTCGCATCGGTGTCATCGGAATCGGGATAAAACTCAACCGTCACATTCACTTTATAGATCCCTGTGTAAACATCGTTAACAATATTCTCCAGCATCATCGAAACGTTGAGGCCACCGGAGCCGCGTAGGAGCGGGGCGTAACGCGTGATATCCTTGCGTACGCGCCAGAAGATACCGGATTCCGTCGGCTCGGCGGTGCTGGTGCGGAGGATCTCGACGCCTTCGATCCAGACGGCGGCGATGCGATCGTATTGCTCCCCGGCGCAGGAGACGGAGAGGTCGAGAACGACTCGGGACCATGGGGCCGGGCATGTCGCCGGAGGCGAGAAGACGGCGGTGGCCGGCGGTAGGCCATAGGTGTTAGCGAAGTCATGCTGGAGGATGGGGATGGAGCAGGAGGGGGATTCTGTTGGGGGAAGGAAGGGTGGAAGAGTGGGGTCGAAGTACTCCTGAGGCTCCGGCGAGCGGATGTGGGGGGAGAGGAGGAAGCGGTCGGGGAGGGAGAGGGAGGTGGTCGAGGCCCATAGAAGGCTGAAGATAAGGAGAGAGAGGGCACTGCGAATAGACATCGGAGATGATTTTCCGGCAGTGGAGGTGAGTTCTTGTGCTGTTATTACCAAACAGGTGGAGTTGTGGAAGTTTCAGTGTGTTGGCTGCTTAGCAGAGCAGAGAATGTGAAAAACGGCTCGAGGTAGAAGACAGAACGAATTGGAAAGGGTTTGCGGTATGGAAGTTCCAGCATAGTTGAAGAAAGGTTTGTCTGGTTTCCAGGACGAAGGGCCGTGACACCATTAAGGCAGGCTCCGGCGAAGGTTCGTCGGGATTGAAGCCGCTGATAAATCGAAATTAGGTTGTAATCACACATTAACTTAATTTCTCTCTAAGTGGGGAGAAAATCCGTAGTTTGGACTTTGGATGCAAGCAACATTGGGACACCAAAAAAAAAAAAGTTTAGGGTGTATGGCGTGTGGAGCTTGCGTCCGAACTTCCAACTTAATATTTCTCCTTAAGTTAGACACTCGTGGAGGGCTATCGAAACGACTCGTTGTTTGCCGTGTTCGACTCATTAAGAAACTCATGTTCTATTCGTTCGCTAAGATAACGAGTTGAACACAAATAATTTTTTTTGTGTTCGATATATAAATGAGTCGAACACAAACTAAGATTTGTTCGTTAGTGTTTTACTCATTTGACTTGAAATAATTAAATTATATATTTATATATATGTGTGTGTGTATTTTTAAAAAAAATTAGTTGGCTACAAGGATACAAAGATTTATAATCAAGTAAAATTATTAATTAAAAAATAGAATAAAAATATATTAAATTTTATTTAAATGATGTTTTAATAGAAATAATAAATTTTAAAACATGCCCCAATATTAAACATTCTATGACTGCATGATTAAAGTTGTCAAAAATACTCTATTTGTGAACAGCTCATATTCGGCTCGCTATGAAAATGAGTCGAACAAGAACACTTTTTTGTGCTCAAAATATAAATGAACCGAACACAAATAGTGATATTTTTTAATGAGTCGAACACGAGCTGAGCTAGGGCTCGCAAGTTCGCTCGTGTTCGACGAGGCTCAGATCATGTTCGGTTCATTTACACCACCACGGTCGTGCATCCATTCATTTTTAAAAATAGGAATTAATATAATCTTTGAAAGTTTAGTAAGCCAGGAAATTCTAGTATCTCCTGAAAATTTTCCCACTTTTATTAGAATACTATGAGGTTCTATTATTTTTCCACATCTCATTTTTTAAAGTCTTCACAACTTCTGTTTTACTAATACAATGATGAAAATAAAAAATTTTCTTTATTTACAAAATTAAGATTGCTAAAAGCGATCACATTTTTAGAAGTTTATCAAAATATCTCATTCACATATGTTGAATATCCTCATNCATGCTAATGACATCCATTCATTCTCTTTTTATTATTCTCTCCTTTCATTTCTTTTTAATTATATTTTATGGAGATATAAATGCCCAATGTTCTTAAATTTGTCAGAGGCATTCCTTACCAAAATTGTGAAACAATAGAGAATCAAAATTTAAAGATTCAATAAATACTATATCTGATGATATAATACATATTAAAACTAATTCATTATAATTTAAAAAACGTGATTATATATATATAATAAACGCATACAATTGCACTTTGAAGAACCAGAAAAGACCACTGATGGCTGCAACTTTGTGTAAATATATGACATAAAGTAGTGGTGAGAAACACAACTTTAACCATAACACTTCAACGAATCTCGTTGCCAAAAGTAGATTCTCATTGTCAAAATTTCTAGAAAGCTGTTCTTCAATAAAAAACTGTGAGGATAGCCTGAAACGTAATGCAAGCAGAAAATTGTTCCAAACAGGTTCCTATGATTAAGGCAAATATAAAGCAGATCCAAACTTAACACTTGATTTAAACTTGAGTCTAATCCAATCGATCGATCTCAGGTAAGCAATAATTGACTACTTGTTGGTCCAACCAATCTCAATTAAGTAAAAGATTGACTCGTTCGTTTTCATTCAAGCATGATTATTAGATTTTTTTTTTCGCTCATGCATGCATATACATTTCAATTTAATTCTCAAGCTAGTCAGACTTCGTTTGAAAGAGCTTCAGCTTTCGGTGAAGTTCCTTTCAAAGTGAAGTTGGTAGAACAAAGCAGGCAACCTGCAATCTGAAACGGTTTAAATTGCCGTTCTTGTGAAAGAACTTCTGGAAATGCTCGTTTGACAAACTAAAACAAACTTCACGCTGGAGTGCACTGCAATGCAAAGGAGGTTCACTGTATTCTCAACAAAGCCTCAATGGTAGGCAAACAAATTGTAAGCCAAGTTTAACTCGAGATAAATAATAAATCAATTTTTATTTCAAGTAGAATCAAGATTAATATGAAATCATAAGAGTGAAAAAGTGACAGCAAAATATAATATGACTGCCCATGCTCTATAGTTTCCTAAATAGTTGAACATGAAAAAAAAAAAAAAAAAAATGAAATTGAATAAATAAAATTATGGAAAAAAAAAAAAAAAAAAAAATGAAATTGAATAAATAAAATTATGGAAGTAGTTCCTTTTCAAAATAGCGAAGCCGGCGTGCATCATATTCTTCATATCCATCCATCTGCCAGATAAATTTCACATTGCACATAAAAAAAAGAAGGTATGGGGGTTAAGAATTTGCACAATTTCTTATAATAATAATAAAGGTGTAATTATCTGATGTAGTTGGCCTTTCTCAGCCATCCGATTTACTTTTGACGGCCCAGATTGAATTCATCGAAATTAAAAGAATAAGGATGATTTACATATATAATACGTAATTCTTATGTATTTACATATCTAACAAGTCAACTTCCATTTTTATGCACATCCCACCTTACTTAAACATGGAAAGGTGTATTTTACATTTTAGAAGTTAAAATAGTAATACTTTTGATGTGATATCAAAGATTTGGGTGGCATAAATGTTAAAAAAAGTGGAGTTTAGGTGTTAGATATGTAAATATATAAGAACTGGTTGGTATGTACGGAAATGCCCCTTAAAAATTTTGAGAAATAATTTTTAGATTTAAACTCAGCAGTTCATATTAAATTAAGAGGTTTCAATACCTGACGAAGATGACTAACTGCGAGATCAACCTTAAGTATTTCCAGGTTTGTGCACCATTTCAATAAATGTGAAGGAAGCGAATTTAGGTCATTGTTCACCAGATGCAAAATCTATAAAAGAAAAAAAATGTCAACTTTAAAGAAGCGACAAGCTGAAGTACCAAATCATAAATAAAAAAAAGATTAATGGAATTAAATGAAGAAATTCAAGAAATAACAATGTATTTGTATACACCTGCTGATACGATTATGCTCATTCTTCCCACAAGGACAGCCTAGACCACCTGTGTGAGAGCAGTTATCGGAAGAAGCCATCATGACTAGTAAGGACATCAGGTAATCCTTCATTAAAGGCGCCGCCCAACAATTGAGACTCAATCTCTTTACATAGGCACTAGGGACAGGCGTTGTACCGACAACACCTGACACCAATCTCATAGTCTTTTTGTCAATACATTAGAGGAAAGCATTGTATTGTACATAATGTACTACGTCAATTATTTTATGATTTTTCTCCCTTATATAAGGGACTTCCGAGCTCCTCTCTCTCACTCTGTCTCCCTCTAAAACCTTATAACTCAAAGAACCTCTAACAAGACACACTCCTCCAACTGATCGGAGATAACAACTCAATGCACTTCCTAAGGTTCCCTCTCAAGATTTTTACACATCTCTCCCTCTCTCTGACATCTTTTCTACGATACTAAATATTTCACCGAGATGTATGTACTCTTGAACAATACGAGACTCAATGTCCTGAAAAGGATTAAATATCCTAAAAGGTGCGGTAAGCGTGTAATTCAGACGCAAGCTCTGTAACATAGATCCCAATCACCTAAAGAACGCCCTAGAATGACGATGGACATCACTAGAGACTTCGTGATCCAACAAATGAGTTGAGTGAATCAATGAGGAAAGAAATGTACAACATGAGAGACGTGTCACATACCCACTGAAGAACCAAAACGCATACTGGGTCGTCGAGGTCAGTGACTCAAATGCAAGATCCACTACAAATAGTGAGAGTACCTCAGCAGGGAGCACTCAGCAAAAAGCACCTCAACAAGAAGTACCGCGGGAAGGAGCACCAAGATAGGAGGCGCCAAGGCAGGATGACCAACGCGAGACCTGCACGTTCATAACTTACCAAGAGTAAGAGTAAGGAGGACTGCTTGCTTGATCTTCAAACAAGTGAGATAACCCAAAAACGATTTAGATCATTCTGAAAAGGAAGGGTTTACGATGGATTCCATGAGGTTGTTCGAAGAAAAGAAAGACTAATACTTGACTACCATGCTGAAGAAGTCGGAGAAGGACGGAGAATCAGACAAAGTTTTCTTCTGACTATTATGAAGAAGATGATATGAGAGGAAGGGGAAGACAAACAACAATAGAAGGTCCCTTCTCAAGGGAAATCTTGTAAGTTGAGGAGTCAGAAGTTCAGGATCCCATCGCTGGAGACTTACAAAGGGAAATCTAACCACACAAACCACTTGACAGCCTTGGAATCAGCCGTCTGCCTACTCGAGAAAAACAATGTACTGAAATGTCGTTTATTTTTCATGTCGCTAAGGGAATTGGACCTGTGTTGGTTCAATCATTTGTCTATAGGGATCATCACATCTTTCTGCTTGTTTGAGCAAATATTCGTGGCCCAGTTTGCCAATGTGCAGAAGTCACTAAAAGCTCACAAACACTCGTGATGAAGTATCAGGAGCCCACCGAAACCATGAGGAGCTTCATCACTAGCTTTCAACGAGAAATGCTAGACTTTCGATACATGAAGCCTGTCGTTGCCCGTGTGGCTTTGACCCAAGGCCTATGCAAAGGACTGTTCTGATACATGCTCGGTTTGCAGAAGTCAAAAACGTTGGCAGAGCTCTTGGAATTTGCAAACAATCACAACTCAGCGGAGGAATGTAATTCTCTCTACGGACCCTCTCGACCATCAGGTCGAGGGAAGGACTACGGCTCCAACTTCACGATGATAGCCGAGATCAAAAGACCCATTTCCGAAAGAGGAAGCCCCAGAATGCTCGTGAAGATCACCCCTAGCGAGATCAAAGAAATCCTAAAGCGAAGCTGGTAGGAAGAAGACCAGAAGGGACTTACGAACTACTTTGAGTCCACCCTTCTCCCACCGAAATCACACCCCTAAGAGTTCTGATGGTTGAAGTAGTAGCTGCCACCCAGGGCAAAGTGTATTTTAAAGAGCACTTTCCCTTAAAGGCAGGTGCACATGCCTGTGATCCTAACCGGGACAGTGTAAATCACCGTGTACATGGGAATGATACCGAAGAATTTCAGCATCTTTGGAATCTCTTCAAAGAACTGATCAAAACGAGAAAATTGAAAGAGTTCATGGCCCCAGAAGCGCACACTCAACGACACGACAAAGCCCCTGCTGAAGGCAGCAACAATGAGCCCACACCCGCGAGAGTAGTCCTAGTCATATGAGTCGTGCCCACCTCTTTGGAGGAGATGGACCCGAATATTCATGAAGGTCCGGTCTCAAAAGGATGAAGACAAGATAAATCTATTTAGCCACTCTGGCTAAATGCTCCACGCCAATCCACCCCCTAATCATCTTTTCAGATGACGATCTGCCTGCTAGTGGGAAACCATTCAACGAAGCTATCGTTGTTGCTGAGATCATTAAGGACTACTAAATCGACAACATCCTGATAGACATCGGAAGCTCCGTGAACATCTTGTTCAAAGGAGTCTTCAAGAAGATCAGAATCGCTGCCAACCGGTTAGCCCCTACTTCTGGAGCACTATACGGTTTCTCAGGAGAACAAAAGAAAGCTTACGGTCATTTGGGGAGAAGGAGAACGCTAGGCCACAGGGATGCTGATTTATGTGTGGGCGAAGCACCAAAGTCTTATATATATATAACAAATTACCAAATTGTTATTGCGTACTTGGTAAAATACAAACTTAACACTAAATTTTCTGAATAATTTGTACTCATGAAAGAAAGATTTACATACATACCAACTTAATTCTTATGTAGTTACACACCTACATTTCAATTTTTACATATAGGCCACCTTTCCTACGCATGAAAAGCTATATTTCTCCTTTTTAAAGTAAAATCGTGGTATTTTTTATGTGATACGAAAGAATTGAGTCTTATAAATCTAAAAAGAAAATTTCAGATATTAGATATGTAAATACAAAGGAATTGAGTGGTATATATATAAATACCCCTACAGAAAATATGCTAGTTGTAGCTGCAAAAAGAAACACACCTTCAGACTTTTTAAGTTTGCAAATGTTTCTGGTAATTTGGACAAACAATTATTTGATAAATCGATCTGCATAATTAGAGAAAAAACATGTTAGCTGTGCATGATACTTGCTTGCTTATATTATTTGCAACTCATGGAAGGAAATAAAAAAGGATGCAATGAGATGAAGAACCTCAGCAAGCGAGGAACAATTTCCAATTGTTGCAGGCACCGAGCTAATCCTGCCAGTCAACAATAAAAGTCAACTAAAGAAAATGTATTCTATCTACAAAGCAAGCTAATCCACCATGTTGAAATTATAAAACGAAGATTTACATAGATGCCACTAAATTTATAAATATTCACATATCTAACGCCAAAATTATAATTTTTACATACATACCACCGTACCTATGCATGAAAAAGTGTATTTCAGTTTTTAAAAGTTGAAATGGTAGAATTTTTGATGTGATGTGAAAGAATTGTACGGTGTGGCTAAAAAAAAAAATTAAAAGGGGTATTTGCATAATAGCACACAATTTTTACACATTTACACATCTCACACCTAAACTTCAATATTTGCACACATAACACTCAGATCTTTAATATCACATCAAAAATAGCACTACTATCACTTTTTAAAAGTGAAATATAACTTTTCATGCATAAGTTTAAAGCACCAAAGTGCTATATATGTAAATATGAAATTTTAGGTGTGAGATATGTAAATACACAAGATCGTGTCTGTGCTAAGCATGTAAATTTTTCAAAATAAAATTTAGGTTTTAGATATTTAAATACACAATAATTGTGCGGTATGCATGACAAAGCTCCTAATTGCATTCCTTCTACAAGTTCCATGGCATTAAAATTATATAAAATATCAGTAAGGACATGAATTAGAGCAGGTTTAAATTTCAAGTTGTAAGATATGTGGTAAATATTTCCGAGAGACGCGAAATAAAAAAGAAAAAAACCAAATTTACTCGATGAAGACAAAATGTATAGTTATTATAAAGTATACTAGCTGTATATTAAAAGCTACCTATTGAAGTTTGCATTAAGAACTCGAAGCTGATTCAGATATCCCAGTTCATCTGGTAAGCATGTTAACTTGTTATTTGCAATATAGAGAATAGTAAGAGAGGTCAGGCTACCCACAGCAGGTGGCAAAGTAGCTATTCTGTTTAATAAAATGAAAGGGGTATTAGTTAGAACTAAATAAAATAAATGAAATCGGTGAAAATCACAAAAAATGTAAGCAACTAAAATCATAAATTGAAACACCTTAATTTATAAGAGATACAAGTTTTCTGTTACGCCTGTACCTAGCCTAAGTGCAATTTTATCCTTTAATTAGCTTGAGAGCAATTTATAATCTTTTGTAATTTATCATTGTTTAGTAAAAATAGACCCTAATAGGCCATAGGTATGCATGATATAATTGCCTGTGAGTCCGAGGGATAGAATTTGGGAGAGATTTCCTACCCCTTGAATTATAGGAATTGGGAGAGATCGCCTACCTCTCAAATTTTAGGTGCTTATCTTTCTCCTCATGTTAAACGGTTAATGTTCTTACAATAATGTATTTGCCCTAATTTCTTTGGGAAAATATGTCTAGAATATTATCAATTGGTATCAAAGCTTCCGTTCCCTGAGGAGGAATCACAACCTAAAAGTGTTCCGATCGCGTAGGAATTGTGAAGTTGCAGCCTCCCTCGAGTCGCTAAACAGTCAGAAGCCAATGTGATCATATAGATCTAGCTAGGAAGTTGTCAATTACTCGATTGCTAGCTGGGAATCATTAACCGTGATACAATTGTGGTAAGTGACGCATGACTTTGTGACTCGATTTGCGGAAGACAAAGATACAAAACTTTCATCTTTGGCGGCATACAAAGACTCAAAAGTCTCATCTTTCTCTTGTTCCCGCTCTGTCCTCGAAATACAATCTCAATTAGAGCTAGCTAAGATGGCCACTCGAGGATTGTGGCGTACAAAGACCCTAAAACTTTATCTTTCTCCTCCTTCCGCTCCGTCTTCGCGATACAACAGCGGAATCACAATGTCCAATCACGATACATTCGTGATCCAAGATCCCAAAAGTCAGCAACCAGATCGAGTGTACCTTAGTGATGGAACCTCTTACAATTTTGGAAGCTGCTAACAAAATTGCGTCATTCCTGTCGGGATTCAAGATAGTTACAAAGCCAACCATAGGATCACGAGTTTTGAAACCGTGAAAGGAGCGATGATATTAAAGAAAATAGATACTTTGGAGGTGAAATTATAGAAAGAAATTAGCCACAAACTATCAAAAATAGGGGAAAGTTTCTCAATAATGGAGGAGCATTTCACATCCATGGAGGAGAGGTTTGAAAGAAGATTCACAGCCCTGGAAGAAATGATAAAGAAGATCATGGGTTTTCATACAAAACAACTTCCGTCTGCCACAAAATCAAGTGACGGCGTCTATAATGGACACAAAAAATAACAACAAAAAAGATTCACATAACATCATGGTTGTGTCTCTATTTCAGACAGATCGGGAGTTGTGGTATCGAGCGAAAAGGATCAAAAGTGATCTCGAGTAACAACACTTGGAAGAAATAGATCGACATTCAGACGACTTAAACAAACGGAAGTAAAAAGGATTGAAGTTGACAGAGTGGAAGAGACACATGGTACAGAGTTTACCAATATTTTTATGATCAATGAACAATTTAACACTAAAGGAGTTAGCACCATCATAACCTTATTCTAAGTCGTTCAATCGAATCCCGCCATTGTATGCGTGTTCAGGTGGGGAAAAAGATGGATATAAATAGTTAAGGGATTAAGGAGTTTAATTAAGGGTTAATTAAGTTAATTAATTTTATAGCTTCAAAATTTATATCTTCTTTTGTTTTAAATCCATGTATAGTACTATATATCGAATTGATTTCTTTATTGCTTAGAATTTTATAAAATTGATTCGGTTGAATTTCGGGGAATGCAAAATTTAAAGTAAATTTTAAAATTGCCAACTTTTACTTGATTTTTGAAATTTTTGGTGTTACACCAAGGGAGTTAGTCTTCATGTCAAAAGCTTGAATTATACATAAGACTCATACTTTTTGTTAAATAATTTAAATCTAAAAGAGCGTCAAATTGTCGTCATTGTTTTCTGGAAATCAAGGGATTTCTGAAAAAACCCATGGACACAAACAGAAAGAACGAGAAGTTCCTCATTGAGATAGAGGAAAACGAAAGCGTTTCTTAAAAAGTGTGGAGCAAGTTCACACAATTCTAAGGGCACACTTCCACATGATAGTCGCACCTTCCAAAAGCCATGGACTGATACAAGTAATTTCTTTGCAAAGATAATGCTCTTACATTTCTTTTATGCCAGTTTGTCCGACAAATTAGATCGGATAATAAGCCTGGAGAAAACTTTGAAGGGGATTTGGTAGAGAGAGAGACTAACAATGCATGAAAAAAACTATAAATAATCTGCACAAGCCAAAATTAGTTATCAGGACTAAAAAACTACAAGGAGTTTCAAATCTAGTTACATTTCATAATATTTTGACAGATTTACTTGTAAGATCCAAAGCAAACAAACTTAAAACCATTCCACCAATTTTTAAGTCTTGAAAAAACATTAAAATATCAAAAAACAGACTTACCTGTTACTATTAAAAGATAGTATTGTTAAAGAATTCAACTGTGCAAGGCCATCCCAGCTAATCTTCTCATCAGATAAATCATTTGTATTCAGGTACAGTTTCTGCACAATTTAGACATAAAATACCTTATATTTAGCTAATACTTCAAAATGAATCTCATCTTCAAAGCTGACTTCCAACGATTAAAAAAAAAAAAAAAAAAAAACTTAAAACATGTATCATAAGAAGCATACATTCAACAGCTTCAAACTACCAATTTTCTCTGGCAATTCTTGAATGTAATTGTTACCGATATCCAATATTCTAACATACGATGCACAATCCCAGACTTCATCAGGAATATCCTGCAAGTTTAACATAAAAGAAGCGCTTTTAAGTGCTAACCAGCGATTCAGCATAAAAAGAGGATATTTTATGAGTCATAAAAAATGATACAGATACAATAAATTAGTTTTGCTTACCACCAATTAGAATCATAGTTGAGAGGCTAAAAGCAGATAAATTATTGTACATACCACACAATTCTTGTATATTTACATATTGAACACCTTAAACTCTCCTATTTGCATTCATAACACACAAACCATCAACTTCACATAAAAAAAAAAACTTGATGCAAAAAAAACTTGATGCATAAAAAAAAAAACTTGATTCGTAGTTTCAGAAGTTCTGTGAGGAGCATGGGATTCAAAGGCATTTTTTAGTACGGAAGACACCACAGCAGAATGGTGTGGTAGAAAGGATGAATAGGTCCATAATTGAAAGGGCAAGGTGCTTAAGACTGAATGCAGGGCTTCCTAAGAGTTTCTGGGCAGAGGCTGTGAACATGGCATGCTATCTCATCAATAGATCACCTCGAGCTTCATTGGGTGGCAAGGTCGCAGAAGAGGTATTGATAGGTAATCCAGTTAAATTTGATCATTTACAGATTTTTGGATGTCCTGCGTATATGCATGTACCTGGAGATGAAAGATCCAAACTTGATGCAAAATCCAAGAAGTGCATCTTTCTGGGCTACAAGAAAGGTGTGAAAGGATACAAGTTTTGGGATTCAATTGCAAAGAAGATGGTGATCAGCAGAGATGCAGTTTTTGATGAGCAGTTTATGCTACAGCAGAATCAAGACAAGGTGTCAGAGAAGAGTTACAGTTCAGATGCAGTGCAGATGGATTTAAAACAACAGCCAGTAGCTTCTGAGAGAGGTGAAAGTTCAAATCCAACACCTGGTGATTCTATTCAAGATGATCTGCAGAATTACAATCTAGCGAGAGATAGACAGAGACGCACCAATGTAAAACCTCCTAGCATATTGGGTTATGAGACTTAGTCTCATATGCACTTCTCATCAGTAGCGATGATCCAGCCACTTTTCAAGGAGCTATTACTAGCCAGGAGAAATAAAAATGGATGGGTGCAATGGTTGAGGAGATGGAGTCTTTGCAGAAAAATCGCACTTGAGAGCTAGTTCAGCTTCCAGAGGAAAAGAAGGCTATTGGGTGCAAATGGGTCTACAAATGGAAACCAGCAGTATCGAAAAAAGAAGGGGAAAAGTTCAAGGCTCGACTGGTTGCAAATGGATTTTTACAGCAGAAAGGGATAGATTATGATGAAATCTTTTCTCCTGTGGTCAGACATACTTTAATCAGGGCAGTGCTTGCATTAGTAGCTATTTGGGATTTGCACTTGGAGCAGATGGATGTTAAAACTGCTTTCTTGCATGGTGATTTGGAGGAGCAAATTTACATGGAGCAGCCAGAAGGGTTCACTCAACCTGGACAGGAGCATCTGGTTTGCAGGTTAAAGAAATCGTTGTATGGGTTGAAACAGTCTCTAAGACAATGGTATAAGCGATTTGACTCCTACATGATGCAGATTGGCTACAGGCGATGTGAGTATGATTGCTGTGTTTATGTGAAAAGCCTTGATGATGGTTCTATTATTTTTCTGTTACTGTATGTTGATGATATACTGATTACTGCAAAAGAATATGAATGATGTCCGTGGTTTGAAAGCTTTATTGAGCCAGGAATTTGACATGAAAGACTTGGGTCATACGAAGAAGATTCTTGGAATGAAGATTCATCGAGACAGAGACTCAAGACGATTATGTTTATCTCAACGAGGCTATGTTGAGAAAGTACTGGAAAGGTTTGAGATGAGCAATGCAAAGCCTGTGAGCACTCCTTTGGCAAATCATTTTAAGCTTTCTTCAGAACAGTGTCCTAAGACAGATACAGAAATGAAAGACATGGTAAAGGTTTCATATGTCAGTGCAGTTGGTTGCTTGATGTATGTTATGGTATGTACTCGTCCTGATTTGACTCATGCTGTTAGTCAAGTCTGCAAATACATGGCTAAACCTGGAAGGCGACATTGGGAAGCAGTCAAGTGAATTTTCAGGTATCTGAAGGGTACTGTAGAACATGGAATTATTTTTGACAGTCAGAAGAATGATCCTTCAGTTGTGGGGTACGTTGATTCAGATTACGCAGGTGATTTGGATGGCAGAAGGTCTACAACTGGGTATGTGTTTACTCTTGGTGGAGGGCCTATATGTTGGAAATCAACAATTCAGTCTATTGTGACATTATCTACAACTGAAGCTGAGTACATGGCAGTAGCTGAAGCTGCTAAAGAAACTTTATGGCTTACTGGGCTAGTAAAGGAACTGGGCGTTGAGCAAGGTGGAGTTCAGTTGCATTGTGACAGTAAGAGTGCTATTTATCTGGCTAAGAACCAGGTGTACCATGCGAGAACCAAACACATTGATGTCAGGTATCACAAGATCAGAGAGTTGATTGCTTCTGGGGAGATACTGTTGCAGAAGGTTCATACTGATGAGAATGCAGCTGATATGTTGACCAAGCCAGTTACTATCAACAAGTTCTTGCATTGCTTGGACTTGTTGAATGTTTGCAGTTGCTAGAGAAGCATGGTGGCCCAACCCACAGTGGTGCAGATGTAACTCCCAGGTTTTTTTTTTCTCCTAAGGGGCTGGATATTCGCCAAGGTGGAGATTTGTTATGGTATGGCTCATATACCATATTGGGACAGATGCTGGATCGAAGCGGAGCGGAAGAATCTGTCCAAATTGGGAAGTTACGTGGGTTGGGGTGCGAGAGCAAAGCCCCGCGGTTTGGTACAGGGGTAATGTTGTAATTACATATTGTGCCTAGGTTTACTCCTGGGGTTATAAATAGGCATGTTAGTAACCCCAGGAGGTATCCCTCTATTCCGTAACCCTTTTCTGAATATTGAAAGGAACTCGCCGCTCTGCTCCCGAGGACGTAGGCATCTTTGCCGAACCTCGTTAAATCTCTGTGTTCTTCTGGATTTATTATTGTTTTTCTTCGCCCTAATTTTCTCAACACTAACCCAGCCCTCAATCTTTCCACACCATATAAGAACCCTAATAGTCATCACTTTCCCAGCGATCCATCAACCATAACCAATCCACTATCTTTCCACAACTCTATTAGCTTCTTAACCCATTCCAATCAAAAGCACTAAATAAGAATGAAAGGAGAACGATGAGTCACAATTACAACCGCGAATAATGATGACCTCTTATCCAACATCCCTGAAGTGAAGAACGTGTTAAGGTGGGTAGCTACATTCACATCCTCCACTTAGCTCAATCATTTGGGAGAGTTGTTTAGCCATTGTGTTCCAACAATTTGGACAAGGTTGAGGGGCAGCAATGATTGTTGGAAAAAGAGAAAATCCTATTATGAGTAAGACTATATATGTAGGGTCACCTTCAAATTCAACAGGTATGTCCCAAATCATATCAACTGATAAATTGTTGCGTTTCTGCCCCTCTTACTGGTTCAGGTTTTTGAGAGAAGTGGTTAACAGCAATGCTCATTTAAGCACTCTTTCCATTTCCCTAATACTTTATTTTTTTGTATAGTAGTTTGCTTTTACTCATAAGAAAAGTTAAAAATTTTCTTTCCCATTGTATTCCATGTAAGAATAGGCATTACTATTTTGTAAGAAATTAAATTTAACAGTTCTCACACATATATATTGAATTTTAGTTGAATTAGCAGATAATAGATTCAAGGACATTTAATTTTCTCCATTAAACGGAAAATGTATCTTACAATGACTAGTTATACAAACCATATCTCAAATTCTTTCATTTAACATAATAAAATGCAAAGATTTTTTAGCTTGAATAGGATTCAAATCATTGTTGTTAGAAGGGAGTGATCATAAGCTACGGAGGACATATCTGGATCCTGATAAAAACACTTAAAACAATCACCTAAAATATTAGATAAATATAAACTAATTCTCTCTGAAAAATAGGACATACTCATTCATCCAAATAAACATATAAAAAAAGATTCATAGAATAAACAATGCTACTTCATACCTTCAAGTGGCGACTTCCCAAAGCTACAACACCACTTATCCTCCAATGTTGAGATGGATTTCCTCCCATAGACGATGCAACAAAAGGATACGTCGTCATTAAGTTTGGTACAACAGATGAAGTAGGTTTTGTAAGCGGCTCATCCTATTCAATATTATATGCCAAAACAGAAAAACAAACAGCGTAGTTAAAATTCAATTATAAAAAATACATAAATGAGATCCAGAGAAAAAAAAAACACCTAAGAGCTCCTACCACAAGCCATGAAGTTAAAAAAAAACATGATAAAGAGTTTGATTAAATAAACTAAAATGCCCTTTAACTCTCCGATAAACTGACATGCACTAAATACTAAAGCCTTGTTTGGGATTAATTTTGTTTTTTGTTTTTGTTTTTATTTTTCCTTTTTTTAGTATAGTTTTTTAGTGTGTGATGTCATTCTAGGGCTACTAGAAGGTGTGAAAGGAAAAAAGAAAGGGATAGGCAGGTTGTAGGAAGGGTGAGGAAAGTGACATGACTAAATTGAGCGTGAAGGGTGAAAAGACAGTAAACTGGATGCAAAAATTATCATTTTCTGCTGTCAAACAATAGTAAGTAGCAATTTGTATGACGAAAGAAGCCTTTGAACGTCCGGGAGAGATCAGTACGTCGATCATATCAGATTATAGACACGCCACCTTAAAAAATTTCAAGATACACTGTTCCAATAGGGACAATTAGGAGAAACATCTTGAAATAGCACAACAAGAGCTAAAAAGTCCTCAAAATACAGAAAATAATAAGATATAAGTAGTCCCTCGCAGAAAATAACAAAATAAAAATAAAAGAATAGGAAATAAATCAAAAATAGAAAAAAAAATCAAGGAGAATTTGACAATGGGTTGAAGTTGTGTGGTTTGGTCTCTTCTGCGACCGCGAAAATCTTCAATTCCGTGAAACCACAGAATCACATGATCAGGATTGTGGCAATCATGCAGTCAGGATTGATCGTGGAGATCATATGAAAAGGGATTGTGAGATGCTTGCTCTCCAGTCATTCTCCCCAACTAAGGGAGGCATTTTCTTCTACTTAGTAGGCTTCTAGAATCTATCTACCATCATAACAAAGTTATTGCACTGTAATGGTTGTGAGAGCACCACTACAAAGTCTATGCCCACGTCAACCCAAGACAATTCTGAAACATGTACGTCTTTCCAAAGTCTATTCTTCTATAATAAATAATCATCATTCTTTAGCCGAAAATGAGCTAGAGTTGCATATAGAAGGGTATTGTCATGATCCAAGTCAAAATCTATAACATGCTTTTCACACTTCTCATACTCGGCTAGGCACATTCAATAAACAAGTCTATATGGAAGAACCAACTCTGGAATAAAATCTATGGCATGTTGATCATCTTTAAGTGACAACCACTCAAGAGGTAAAGGGTCGGTCATGATATCCGAAGATTCCCTCAACAAATGTTGTCTCTTTTATGGTATTGGCTTCTCAGGCTCACTATCTTCTAATGCAATAAAATTTTAATCTAGTCGGAATCTCTCCCAAGGACTCAATTTGAAACCAATTTTAATCCATTCAGGAACAACAATCAGAAGATAAAACCTTTCTTTTAAATCATTCAATATTCTATTATAAATTTCAATAATAAAAAGAGCCATTAAAAATCACAATGTACACTAAATAAAAACTTAAATCAATAAAAAACAAACAATATAAAATACAAATAAAATAATATCTCAAATCAACACACAATAATATATCATTATAAATAAATAAACAGTATAATAACTATAACAACATTATAATACCTATCAACAGTTGTCCTCCTGTAAACTAATTAGCTCACGTCAGACATATCATTCTTTTCAGAAAGAAACAATTAAATTCAACAGTAAATTTTTCACAACTTAGTGGGCATTCACAATATTATTATGTATTAAATTAATATGCAAATGTTACACATGAATGCCACATATTCAATTTATGATAAATCAAAACTAAAAGATTTAATTTCTAATGTAACCCTTTCTATTTCACAGTACTTATTATTTTTTATCTCTTTAAGAAGTCATCTCAAAATTATTGTCGTTCCGAAGATATCCTCAAAATTGTACACGTAAGTACCCTCAAAATTTTTTTCACCCAAAAGTACGTCTTTACCATTTCCACTTCTTCTTTCGTGAGCAAGTATATTGTATTCCCTGTCAAGACCATATAAGTCTAATCTTGAATGACTTAAGCATTTAATTTCATTTTCTTTAAATTACCTCCTTTTAAAAATAGTGAATAATCATGTCACTTCTCATTTCATTCATTTCAATGATTGTTTCAACTTACAACATGGATGTAGTTATAAAAATAAATATCTGAGGCAAAAATGAAAGTCTTTATAGAATAAACCAACACTTTAATACTTATAAGAAAGTAATCATTCACTTTTATCTTAAAAGACTTTATAAAAGCTTATTCCCTCACCTCACTTCCTTTGACTATCACATATATCAGTTAAGGTGCATATATTTATAAGAATTCCATCCTAAAAAAGAAACATTAAATATAGCTAATTTATTTAAATATTTTTCTTTCAAATACATTTTGAATAAAGAATTCTTATAAATCTTACCACTAATTCTAAAACTTAAAATACATCTAATGTTATAGTTAAAAAAGACACAAATAAATAAGTGTATAGATCCTTACCTTAAAAGGTTGGATTTGTTTTACTGTACACAATGTCTATTTTCCCCCCTTACAATTCGATTTGATCCAAACTTTGATCTTCTTCCTTTAATTTATAATTAAGTTAAACCTATTGTTAGCATTTAGTCAATAAACATATAAATTCACTTCAATTAATTTTCCTTAATAAAATCCCAAATATAAACATATAATTTCAATTCGATTAATTAACCTTAATAAATTCCTAAATACCTTGTTAAATCATTCGACTGCACGCTAGTTCTCGAATGAGAGCTCTGTTCCGTATGCTAACCCTCGAATGAGAGCTCTGTCCCGCACGCACGAGCCGGCTACCTTCTCTTCCTTCTTCCTCTTCCTCGATGAGACACGAAACCGAGCATGCGCCGCCTCCTCCTCCTTTCTTCTCCTTCCTTCAGCTTGGGCACAACGTCGTCTCCTCCTTCGGCTATGCAAGCGTCGAAGCCTCTCACGCACGCAAGCGGTGACTTCTTTGCTTCTCTGTCTTCTGATTTCTTCATCCTTCTTCTATCTCTCGATCTCTTTGATCTCTCACCCGCTCTCCGAGTTTCGTTGGTTCGAAAAGGGTATACAACTAATTGAAAAAAGATGCGCTTATCCTTGGTACCAATTCATTTAATATAATAATTATTACTATTATTAAAATTTCAATTATTTTAATCATTATCTCTTTCTTCAATTGTTCCTTATCAATAAAAAAAAGTTTTTTTTTGGAGTAATATGATGCACTTTGCTCAAAATCATAGCACTCAGAGCACTTGTTGGGATAGATTTATGAGTGGTGATTGATTCCACCTGTTCTCCACTCTGAACTAGTTTTTCCTTTGGTGATTGACATGGATGTTCCACTAAGTGCACAACACTTGGTGCTTGATCTTCAAATAGAACTCTGCTTATAAGGCGTGACAATTACTTTGTGATATTGTTGTTTCTCTACCTTTAAGGCTAGAGTTTAAACATCATCTAATGTTCAATAAAGACATAACTGTATCACATTCTCAATAGCCGGTTTCAGTCCTCCCAGCTATCAAGCTAGAGTGTTCTCCTCAAGCTCAACTAACTTACACTTCAATATAAGTTGCTTAAACTTAGTGATATAATCCTCTACATAAAGATTCTTGTTGTTGTAGGTGTTGAAGCTTCAAGAATATGAGAGGTTAAAGAATAAAAAATGAAATAAGTAGGTTGTAAGAAGGGTGAGGGAAGTGAGAGAAAGGATGTCAACTGAAATCACGCCTGAATCGTGGAAAAAACAGCAAACCTAAAGTGAAAATTGCAGTTTTCAGTTGTAAAAAAGGAATAGGCAGCAAGTTGGATGACGAAAGAAGCCTTCAAACGTACGAGAGAGATCACTTCAAACGTCCGAGAGAGATCACCACATCAATTCTATCATGTTACAAATGCATTATCTGAAAGGAATTCAATGATACAACACTCTAACAAAAAAATTATGAGAAACATCTCCAAATAATTTAGCAATAGCCAAAAGTCATCAAAATATAAGAAAAACAAGATATAAATAGTTCATTCAAAGAAAATAACATATTAAAAATAAAAAATAAAAAATAAAAAAAAGAAAAATCAATCATAATTTGATAATGGGCTGAAATTGCGTGGTTTGCTCACTTTCACGATCACAAAAATCTTACTTTTGTGGGTTCTCAAAACAATGTCATTTGGATCGTGAAAATCATGTGATTAGGATTGATCGTGGAGATCACACAAAAGGGATCGCGGGGTGCCTGCTCCCACGCTTATGCGAATGCTCTTGTGTCAGTTTATATACATGTTATTATTTCTTATTTTTAAAATAAATTAATATATTTTTTAAAATACTCAAAACAATGTTTAAACCTTTTAAGTGTTTTAAAAAATAAGATATCTTGGTCGAACATATCAAACATATTTTATCTTAAATCAAAACCAAAATATATATAAAAAAAAGGCATTTTTAGGTTATTTCTTAGTTTTCGTATGAGGGTCTGTTTGGGGCAGCTTATAAGTGCGAGCGGCGTTTTCAAAACGCCGTCGTACCATTTGGTTTGCGCTTTTCGCCAGCTTATCTAAAACTGTGTTTGAGTTTTTACACAAAACACAAGCCGCGGGTCGACCCCTGCAGCCGGCCAACGGGCCGCGTTTCAGGATAAGCTGCTTATCCTGAAACGCACAAGCTGCCCCTAACGGACCTTGAATTAGTTCATGCAACGGAAAAATTAAACTTAAATTACCGCTTGGAGCTGACTACGAGAAGGTATCAGAATAAGTGTGGGGTGGCTAGTTATATCCAATGACTCCAACTTGATAGAATCTTCAAGAATTTGTCCTGTAGCAAAGAGTGAGAAGGAATAAATATTTTTTGCCTAACATGATAATTATAGTATTAGCTAACATCAGCTATCCTTGATATTAAGTAGTATTAAGTAACATTAAAAACATAGTGGACTAATTTACTCAAATTGTACCTAGCGACAGAACGCAAAACTTGATTGAAAAAATAAATTGTATATTTGAGCAACCAAGTTTTGAAAACAATTTATACCAAATTTTAAATTCACTATTATGTCGAGAAATAGAGATAAGAAATCTGTTTGAAATTACTGCAAGATGCAAGATGCAAGATGCAAGATATTAAGAATTTCTCTTCCCATATATAACATTAAAATAATTTATAAATATTTTTTTAAAGAAAAAAAAATACATAGAGAATTTTATTCCACGCAATTAAAAAAGTACAAAAAAACAGACAAGAGGTCTCCACTACACGCCACATATAACTCACACAACAGAAGAAAACTTAGAGACCTCCCCCAAAAAGAGGAAAAATACAACTTACTCCACCGACAAACCCAGCAATCAAACACCCAACAAGGCCAAATCTTCAAACAACCAACAAGAAAATAAAAAAAAGGAATATTTATTGGATGTGATTTAAATGTACATAAATCTTATTATAAGACAAGTTTAGTAAAGATTCATGATGTTTATATAAAAGGAGATGGAAATGCAATTAGAAAAGCTATGCTTGACTTCACAGAGGTGAAGATAATAAAATCTGATTAATAGTAAAAATAATCAACAAAATATGGAAAAACTATTTTGAGAAATTTATTAAATGAGTGTTAAAGAAGGACTACACTGAAAAAATATCAAGAATAATACTAAAAAGTATGTTAAAAATTCATTAAGAAAAATGGATAGAGGTAGCCCTGACGAAGATGCGTCAAATGACTTATGTTTAAATCATATAACCTTACAAATTCAAGAGAAATAGAGAATATTGCAGTGATTTAGTTATCTAAATATTTTCAATAAGATTTTGAATATTAAGATGACCAACAAATGGTTGGAGCTCCATTTTGATACTAATATTTAGAACAAAATAAATGTTTAAAATTATGATTAACAAAAATGAATCAAGTTTATAATTCATAAAATGGAGTAATGAATAAGAGAAATAGAGCATGGAGTTGAAAAACTTTATTAATTTCAGATAACTATTGTGGTTTAATGTACAAAGATTTATATGAGGCATAGTTTTTTGGTAACATAAATAAATAAATAATGGAAAAAATACATATGGCAAACAAAAGATTGTCATATAATTCTAATTAATCATAAAAAAATAAATGACCAAGTACCACTAAATCTAATTTGATGCTTATTAAGATGGAAAAATTATGTTTGACATTATATTGACTTTATTCAAGACATTGAACAATACGGCACATTTTGAACGAGGATGACCAACATTTTGATATCACGATTTAGAACAAATAAAATGGTTCAAATTGTGATACTATAAGGAATATAAGTTTATGACTCAGACCATAAAAGAATGAAAAAACATAACGCAGCATGGATTTTCAAAATTATATCAATTTCGAGAACCAATATAGTTTAATGTCATAAAGATCTATATGAGCACATCTTTTTTAAAAAGATGAATAGATAATTAATGGAAAAGTACACAAAGAAAATAAGGGATCATCATATAAATTTAATTGATCTTAAGAAGATATATAATTCAGTACTACATAAATTGATTTGGTGTGCATTAAAGTATAAAAAAAGAGTTGACTCTACATTGACTTTATTCAAACATGTAATAATGGAGCATAAAATATTGTTAGTGGTGAAGTGAACTAAGAATTTCAAATTATAATAAATTTATATCAAAATTCAACATTGAGTTCATACCGTTTTGTAATGGTTATGGACATATTTTTTTTTAAAAAATATTTGTATGAGATGCCTTGATATATGTTTTTCGCATATGACATTACTCATTCAAATTGGCGAAAGCCTTAACTAAAATAAATCAAGAATTAAAACAACAGAGAAAGTATAAAAAAAGTGGGGGAAATGATTACAAGAGAGAAAATTCAGTGTTAGAAGAGTAAAATTGATAAGATGCTCAATTTTAAAGGTGACCATAATACAATTAATAGGACTAGAAGATAAGTTGATACCAAGATATGATAGTTTTATATATCTTAGATTGAATATATAAAAGGAAGAACATATAGATGAGGGTGTAAATTCACGGGCAAAAACTTTTTGGTTAAAATAAAAATGCGACTCAAGACTATTATAAGATAAAAATATATCATTAAAATTTAAGTAAAAATTAAGTTGGCAATGTTAGCTAGCGGAAGTGTTGGGCAACAAGAAATATGTTGGTATGTGAGTTAAACATGAAAAATAAGTAAAAAATATTAAAATAGATGTGGAGCAAAATTAGAAAGAAATCACATAACAAATCTAAAAAATGATTATATTTGAAGAGCATTTGGATTGGCATCAATTGAAGAAAAGATAATTTAAAATTGACTTAGAAGTTTTGTATATGTAAAACATAGGATAGAAAAAGTATTCATTAGATTAGGTAGATAAATTTAATGTCAGCGGAATGAGAAAGTAGACGGTGCAAATCTTTAGTAACATGTGAAGAATTTGTTCATAATGATTGACGGTGAATATGCTTAAAACCCCACGAAACAATTAAAAAGCTTAAAAAAGGTATTCATAAAGATGGCTTCAAATTGTTGCGGTAATGCTAATCATGATGGTGACAAAGAACAAGAAATGAGTTTCATTCCAAAAAATAGGATGTAATCTCAAAATAAAATAATAATATATGCATATAAAAAAATTAACATAAAACTAAAGTTGATCTAATTCTAGATGACACATGGTGCACAATTCTTATAGGATATATATATATATATATATATTATATGTATGTATGTATGTATGTATGTACGTATGTATGCATGTATGTATGTATGTATGTATGTAGAAGCAAACTTAACTACGCCATCTTACCAAATTCCAAGCATCTTGCATGCAAAAAAAACTGAAAAGGCAACAAAATAAAAGAAGGCTTCATAAACTTTTTTTTTTGATTTTTTTGATTTTTTGAGAGAATTTAATCACAATGACACGCACACTACATATGCAAGAAATTGAACCCAATATTTCTTAGGGGAAAGTCTAAACTCTCAAACAATTGACTAAGAGGTACTTTAGCAACTTTTGGGATTTAAGTTATTAAGATTTACTATATTATAAATTTGGATTTAGTAGATCAAAAAATGATTAAATCCTGAAAATGACTTACTAATAGATTTAATAAATCCAGTTAAATACTATAAAATTATTTGACAATTTTTATCAAAATTTAAAAGTCCCTTATGTTTGTTAGAATAAGAAATATGGATAAACTTTAATTATTTCATTAAAAATAAAAACTAATTGATTTACATCCTATTAAAGTATTAACAAATTAATTAATCCTTCGATTTTTAATATTCAATCACTGATCAGCTATTTGATTAAGCTAAATCACTTGCTTCCATATTTGATTAAATAGTTTATTAAGTAGTTTATTTATAATTATTCATTAGTTTAAATTATTAACAATATTAATGATATTTAATCTCAGAATTTAAATATTTTAATTGAAATATAAATTTATTATTTCATATTAATGATATGATTATTAAATTAAATTAAATTTTATTTTATTTTAATTATGTTAATAAATAAGTAATTTTTTACTAAATTAATTGATCATCAATAAGAATTTTGTTAAACTAGCTATTTATAAAGCAATAATTTAACATTTATCAAAAAAAAAAGTAAACAGTTAATTATTAATTTATTGAACCAATTTAAATATGTAATTTATATTATGTAAATCAATTATAAAATAATTATTTATCACAACTAAATACTAATTGGATAATATTTTAATAAGTATTAACTATTAATTAATTAAATTAAGTTAAATTAAACAACAGGCAAATTATTGATTAAACAGATCCGGAGAAGTAAAGTTTTATCCGCTTAATTTCTCCTTTATTGCTAAAGGCGGCCTCCGTCTCCACCAGAAATGCAGCAGATGCAGAAAAATTAAAGGTAACAGAGAAGGGAGATATTCTCCCTAGGCGGCGTACCAAAATACATAAGCTTCTGAGCGCAAGGAGGGATGTTGGTAAGGGGATGGAGGCGGGACTTTAGATCCCCGACGGTGGATTCAGGAGAAATGGAGACTGGTATCTTTTTCCCGCGGAATTTCACGCTGAGAGCGATGGAGGGGCCAGCCTGTGAATCGCCGGCGGCGGCATCTTCGCTTTTCTCTTCCTTCTCCATGCCGGCTGCTCCAGCCAAACGGCGTAGCTTAATCGCATAAACTGTTGTTTCCAGCTATTTGCAGAAAACCATTTGGGAAAGAGGAAAGGATACCTGAGGCTGTTTTGTTGCGAGTTAGGGGCCATCTAGCAGCGGTATCTAAGCATCATTTATGTAGTTTTTTTCCCCCGTAAATCCTGTCTAAGGGTTGAAAATGTCAAAATAAATCCTAGAACTTTTTCAAATCCTGTTTTATCTCATAAATTGGAAATTTATTAAATGCCTCAGTTCGTCCAATCTAGGGAACTTAAAACGAGTAGAGCATGCGAAACTGCTGAAGAAAATGTCGGTGGTTTAGCGATACCTTCGCCGTTAACTTGGCTAGAGCAACCCTGACTTCGGCTTCGAATTGCCATGAACTCACCGGCTTATTAAGTGCAATGAGGATATTGTAGGAGTTCTAAACCTTGATAAGCTGTCCTGCGGCGGCGAGCTTGCAGAGACGGAAGAGAAATATGATCCTTGTGCTTTTCTGGATGAATTTCGTGATCGCATACTGGCTAGATCCTGTCTTCTCCTACTGGAAAGTGATTGTCGTCGAGGGTTTTGGGCCTGATTCTGCATGGACGGTTTTGGGTATTCTGGAAGAAGAGATGGGAGAATTTGGAGATCACCGGATCGCTACCAAGGGCCACAACTCGTATGAATGAGGCGTATGCCGTAGAGCTATTATGATATAAATTTGTGTCTGGAGTTGGCCAACTTGGTATAAATGAGCTCATTG
>NEWO01000013.1:3855076-3872153 GCA_003013225.1 Phalaenopsis aphrodite
ACTTTTTTATGTACAAGATATTGTAGCATATATATTTAAGTTATAATTTTGGGATATTATAATTTATTATTTTTGTCTATTTTTTTGTTATTGTTGAAGTTTTTTAGCACGTCAAGTCTTCTGTTGTTCGTTAGTTCATACAAATCGAGGAGAAATATGCTATGAAGATGGAAGAAATAGATGTATTCTCCAAGCCCAATGATGTGCTCTGGTTTCTGAAACACCTCCAACAGGGCAGTGAAGATGTTCTAATCAGAAGATGGAAGGACAAGAAAAGTTTTTCTAGAGCCAGATCAGAGGATTCCTGAAAAAGACCAGAAGGGTCGATCCCCTATCCAACCCTCTTTTTCCCTTTTATAAATATACAAGAAAATATTAAAATACGAACGTGTGATACAAACTCTCTCCATAATGACTTAACGAGATAATTGCGAGATGGCTCAAAATTAATGATGTGTCATATGTATATCATCGATGCCAGTCTTGACTTTAATATTCTTATATTTACGAGGAAGATCGATCAGATGAGCTAGGCTGATAAGCCTGATTGGTAGATTCATTAGGTGGAGTAGTCAAACCAGTTCGACAAGTTAGTTCCCCAAGTAATTGGTATAAGACATTTGGCAAATCAATAAGATTGGCAGATTACTTAATGGGTCACTCCGATGAGGGTCGTATCTTCTAAGTACTGAGCCAATCAGACCCGATACACTCACTCTGGTCATAAAGGTAGATTTTTTGGTGCACATTTAGTTGTCCGATTTGGTTCTCCAAGGAGAGTTAGAGAGATCGAGAGCAGAAGAAGGAGAAGTCATGTGGTTATTTTATCAGAGATTTGGTTCCATTTGGAACGTCGAGAGATCTGGTGTTAAGGAAAAAGATGACTAATGTGCATCTAGGGCAAGTGCCTGTGCTCTTGACGGAGTGACGATGTCAATGCCGAGTGCGGGAAGAAAGAATTGAGCGATACTTGCATACAATTTGTGCAGATGAAGGCATATGCAAGCTAAAGCCAACGAAGAAGAAGAGCCGCTCGAACGCCAAATTCAAAGGCTTGCAAGCATCATCATCTACGTGCTAAGAATAGACAACGGAGTCCTAACAGGGGAAGACGAAGGCTCGTGCATGTGTCAGGAGCCGGATCTCGCTTGCAGAACAGGAGCAAGAGAGGTCCCATGTGCATTAGGGCTTTTGACTGAGATATTAAGGTGAGTTTTAATATTTTAATTAAATCATTTAATTGTGTGGGTGTATATATATATATATATAAGTTTATTATTTAAAAATATATATAAATTTAAGTGCATTTGAAAATATGATTGAAGCTGTTAAATCCCAATCAGAGGGAGTTAGAGATAAATATATGTGCAAAAAGATCAAGATAATTGAGGTAAATGCTAGTGTTTATTTATTTAAGTTAATGAATCTAATATACATAATATGCAATAAAATATCAATAATTGGTTTAATTAAATAAGCTTTAAGCTGTGGACGTTCAGTTTGAAGTAAAAAGGAAAAAGTTGCGCCATTAAAGTACCGACTCTTAAATTATAGAATCATTTTTGTCTCTCTTATGAAACAATTGTATGAATTTTTGTTCGTGCTTGATCAATGAAATTGATTCCGTTATTCCTAAATTTTATGGATCATTTCGATATGAATGTTTTTAGTCTAACATTTTAAAATGTTTTATGCATTATAGTAATAAATATTATATATTGAGTGATATGAAATTGTAAATAATATGAACTATATAAATTGATTGTATGATTATGCTTGACTATGATGAAATCACCACTTTATAGTATTATCGGGGGAACGCCCAAGTACCCATGCACGTAAATGAAAAAAAATATTAATATTAACCTTAATTAGTATAAATTTTCTACAATGCTCATACGACGGTTTTACATATATAAAATTATATATATATATATATATATATTTATGTAGTAAAACGCCTTGAATATTATGAAAAATCGTGAGGGAGCATATGCATAAACTATCAAATATTTTATACTGATTTATTAAAAAATTAACTCACATATTATTTTTTTTCATTGTGTCACTACAATCTAGAAGTGAATATTCAATAGCTTTGGTTTGGTCACTATTATTTTAAACTAACATTTTAAATTTAATTGATTCAAGAAAGGAAGAACAATTGGACATGCAATATTTACAGAAGATGTGAACTTGACCTAAGTTAAATTTATACCTTCTTTAATTTTAATTTCTATTGACTATTTCATTTATCCTTTTTAAATCATTAGTGTTATAGAAAATTTAATTCTCCATCGTCTGACTTTCTGCACTCGTCTTGGTTAATTTCAAGCCCTAGGGCGGGTCGCAACACTTACAACAGATTGGTGCAAGAAGAATAAGAGAGAAAAAAAAATTAACTTTTTGCATCAAACCAAATATGCTTATATTCTGATTCCTAAGTGGCCTAATTGGCTTTTTAGAATGCTGAATCTTTTTAGAATATTGTGTCCCATGTTGTTCATGAGTTCACACAATCCAGGAGAAATCTGTGTTCGGAAGGTGGCGGAAGAGGATGGATGTACTCTCCAAGCCTGAATGATATGTTTTGCTTTTTGATTCTCCTCCAGCAGAGCTGAGAAGGTGTTCTAATCAGAAGACGGAGGGACCAAAAAGGTTTTTCCAGAGTCGCGGCGGAGGATTCCTGAAAAATTTCTGGAAAGTTGATTCCTTTTCCAATCCTCCCCCTTTTATACATGTAGAACAAAATACAAGCTATATCATATAAAATCTATCCATGGTGACTTATAAAAAGTTTGCGACATGTGACAGGTGGCTCATAAATGAAAATATGGCATATGTCAATCCTTAATGTGTTCTTATAGTTACAAGGATTGCCTACCAAATGAACTCGGATGATAAGTCTAATTAGTAGATTCACAACCTAGAATCATCAAACCAGTTTGGAGAGCCAATTCAGCAAGTCAATTTAACAGGTTAGCTAGCATAAAACAATTGGCAGATTGGTGACTAAGGTTGGCAGATCGCCTTAGCAGGTCACTCCAATGAGTGCCGTGTCTTCTGAGTTGATTAGTCCATAAAAATCAAATTCATGTATCCATTCAACTGTGAATTTAGCCAATTCTATGCAAGAAAAATAATTTCAGAGTTGGAGAGAGCTGATAAAGAAATCAGTTTACAACTAAACCAGTTGAACAATCTGATCCGATCCGATTTGCTTTTAAAATCATATTCCTAATAGACAACATGATGAAACTAGAAACCAGAGCTCTAATACGTTGACATGCAGTGAAGATGGCAATTTCATATGAAATTTCTTACAGAAACACCTACAAGGAAATGTCGTATCATCATTCATTCCGACATCAAAATGTACAAATTGTAATCACTAATGGAATTATGTCATCAGATTATAAATCTCAATAGAAAATAAACGGAACAAAGCTTTCCATAATCATTTGACATTTCAGTGACAGTCATGTCCAATGCATTTTGCATTTATTTATGTTGAATTTTCAAATAACCAATAAATTTAACCTCATGGTTCAGCAGTATAATATGACTGCCCATGCTCCATATTTTCCAGAGTAGTTCAACATGAATTTTTTTTTTAAGTGAAATAAAATAAATAAAATTATTCTGCTCATACTTATCATAAAAGTTTCAACTTCTGCGTTCATTATGATCTTCAAATGTTCTTGATGATCGAAGGAAATCAAGATTATTCATAAATAGCCGAACCCTGTGAGCATCAAATTCTTCATATCCATCCATCTGCCACACAAAAAATTTGTATCAGTATCACGTAATCATTATAGAGATGCAGTTGGCTGAGGTAGTTGGCTTTTCTCTGCCATCCTATTTGCTTTTGACAGCCGAGATTGAATTCAACCAAATCAAAAGAATAAGGATGATTTACATAAAAATCCCTCAATTCTTATGTGTTTACATAACTAACATGTAAACTTCAAATTTTTACATATATGCCACTTCACCCATACATGAAAAAGTGTACAGTATCTTCTAAAAGTTAAAATAATAATTTTGATGTGATATCAAAGATTTAGGCGGCATGAATGTAAAAGGTAGAGTGTTGGTGTTAGATATGTAAATTGATAAGAATTGGGTGGTGTGTATGAAAATGCCCAAAAAATTTTAACAAATAATTTGAAGATTCAATCTCAACAATTCATAATAAATTAAGCGGTTTCAATACCTGATGAAGATGATCGATTGTGATTCCTGTTTGATCAACACGAAGTATTTCCAGTTTTGTGCACATTGTAAACAAGTTTGAAGGAATTGAATTTAGGCCATAATTGTTATTCACTCGCAAAATCTGTAAAAGAAAAATGTCAGCTTTCAGGCAGCGAGAAGCTAAAGCAGCAAATCACCAATGAAATATAAGGATTAATGCAACTAAAAAGAAGAAATAGCAATGTGGTAATTAGCTGCAACAAAACAAATACAGTAAATTCAGTGGGCATCAGATGAAAATTCAAATTTTGAATGACAGTTGAAGTAGTGAATAAAATTTACTAAGGTCGTGCTTCCGGCCATTTTTATTTTTATTTTTGCTTTTATTTTCAAAGCATGTTGTTTAGTACATTTTATTGCATATTTTTATCTTTTATTTTCAAAACCAAATTAGACCGTCTTTAAAAACATTCAAAAAATCTAAAAATTACTTTGAGTGTCTTTAAAAATAACTAAACAGGTTATATCATATCAAATATAGTTTATTTTAAATAAGAAAATAAACAAAATAAAATAAAAATATAAAAAAAAACAAAAATTAAAAGTTATCTCAAATGGCCCCTAAATACAAATCTAAATTAGTCCAAACTACACTTTATTTAAAAATGGAATTTGATTTACATGTGGCAAAAAGAAGAAATTGCCAAGCAATACAACCTTGTCCCCACTAGCATCACTTCTCTAGAGTAATTTTTTTGAAGGTTAACGAAAAAGCCTTATGTTGTTTCCAATGTGAAAAGAGTTGTATTTTATGGGTTTTTTTGTAAGGGGCGATTTGGTATTTTTGCGTTATTTACTTGTGGCCCTGACCCTCCTCTATAAAAGAGAATTATGGCTTAGTAAAGAAATTGTTACTCCAAACCGTTTTTTCTTTTTCCCCATCCGGTGCTAGTGAAATCTCCCTCCCCGCAGACGTAGACGAATCAATTCAATTCAACACCAAATCACATAAATCGTTTGTGTTTGATTGTTAGTGTGTGAATTTCTTTGTTTTCGCATAACAAAAAGTGATATAATATCAAGGCTTTAAAAGATAAAGGCATCAAGTCAAAGAATTGAGTGATGAAGAGAAGCTATATATCACTTAATCTCTTAATAATTTGTTAAAAAATGAGCCATCAAACCCTTTTAACAAATGGTAAGTCGAATCGAGTTAGAAAAGTAGTTTAAAGGTAGAGATTCTAAAAAGAATCTTTATAGAGATTTTATACCTAGCATCAATGTGATGGAGTTTCATGCTAGATATTCAATATCATGTCGCCCGAGAGCAATTACTTATAGGTGATGATCAACATTGCATGATTAATAAGAATACATAGATTATTAAATTCGGTGTGGCTACATTGGTATTGCGAGAGGATGATAATCGATTGCTGGTTAGGAACCTCAGAATAGTGCCCATGGAATTCCATTCCTCTCAAGAAAAAGTAGAAAATGGAAATTTGGATCTCAATCATGAATGCTGTTGAAGATATATATTTAAATCCGCGACAAAATATTTAGGAAAATTTACATAAATAGCACTCAATTCCTTGTATTTATATATCTGTTGAATCTAAATCTGTCCCCCGCCCAAGGAATAGAGTCAGATTCTGGGGGAAGAAGAAAGAGAGAGAGGGTTGCCCTGTCAAGGGGCAAATAGGAGCGGTCCTCGAGCTTGACGGCCCTTTTCATTCCACACAAGTGAGAATACAAATGAAAGAGAAGGGGAGTAAGCTCCCTACATAAGGGGGAGAAATAGAGCCTAAGAGAACTCCTTGACCTCTTTTACATGTCAAGGAGTTCTCTATTTATAGAGAGAAAAGAGGGCAAAAATTACATGTACACCCCTGTATAAAGGGGAGAAGAGAGGGGTAATTTATTCTATATCTCACTATTGGCGCTGAGTGGTTGACCAAAGTGGCCAATTGTTTGGGGGTGGTCGGCCGAGGCGGCCAACAATCTTCCTTCATTGTGGACGACCAACTTGGGTGGTTGCCGGCCAGGATTATACGGTAAATGGCTCCTGTCGAGATGCTAGCTCCCTGTATGAGCTCAACCAAGATCTTCAGAACTTCAGGATCTATTTTCCCCAGAAGTTTAAATCATTTACCTCTCATACTATCTCCATCTCCTAACATCCTTAAACACAAGGATAAATCTAGAGCACACAGATCACACGCGCTTCCTTCCTACAAGTCTGTGTAATCCGCTTTGCCTTAGCCCGCAAGAAGCAGCAATGCCTCTCTCCAACATGCAAAAACTGTAGCCGCTTCAATACTTCGCCTCCCTATTGTCGAGTGGAACTCCAGAAACAAAGCCCTGCTCCACGGCCCTCGTAACTCCGAAGCCGCAATTCCACATCGTTCAGCAGTCCCGTCCTTGCATTCTCAGTTCCAATAGGAGTTGAAGCAGTTGCACCTAGATATTTGTATCTCAAGCAAGGCGATGAGCATCATGAACTTGTTCATCAACGATATTTTCGAAAAAGCTTTCACAGGAGTCCTCACGCCTTGCTCGATACACTAAGAAGCCAACCATTACTTCCCACGAGATTCAAACTTCCGTTCGTTTGGTTCTTCCCAGAGAGCTCTAATCGTGACTGGATCGCATGTCGCAATTCGTTGGTTGTTGTTCCAGCTAATTGCATGTCGTAATTGCCTTCCCAGCGAGCTGTGAGCCCGTCTGTTGCCTTCCTAGCGAGCTCTAGTCGCCAAAGTCTGTACTGATTGAGTTGTGTTGATCTTCATGATTGAGCAGCACCAAGCTAGGGTTAGACTCTGATACCATAAGAAATTAATGCTCCTGAAAACTTACCCAATTTTTTAGTAGCTTGGGCTTAACATTTACAAATTAATCCCTAGACTTCTTCTATTTACAAACAGGATCCGACATTACATACAAATCTCAACATTTATAAATGCTCTTCCTCATAACCAATTCAAAGTTCATGTGCTCACAAAGAAAAAGTACAAACACATTTCAAGCTTGTTTGTAGCTTTTGTTCTTCGAAACCTTTTGAAAATTTCTTTAAGAAATGCCTACTATGTTTGGCTGCCAATAAAAATTACTGCCTAAAAGTAAGACTATGTCACACAATATCGGATTTTTACTACTGCTACTCTAATTATTGGGACTGTAAGTTAAAATACATTGGCTGATCTTAATTCTAGAAGCTTATGAATCTTGTAGGCTTAGATATTAAATACTAATCCAGCATTAAGCAACAAAATTTAGATTGGAAAAAGGGAAGCGGAAAAACAATCAGGCTGAGCACTATCCATAAGACAAATAAGCGGCTACTGTACTCTGGGCTCTAACACGCTTCAAGATGAACTTGAGACTACTGGACATAATATAACAGAAAAAATGAAAAATAATAATCAACTAGAGAATATAATAAAAAATAAACTCAAGAAAAAAAAATAAAAATATATTTTCTCGAGCACTAAACCTAGACCGCATTATGATGATGCATTAAAGCAGTATGTAAAACAGTGCATCCATGCAATCAAATGTATGAACATTGTTGAAAGATGTGTGGCTAAAAGAACATTAATCAAAATAAATAAAAAAATAAAGCACAAGTTACAAAATAGTTATTGCATACTTGATTAAATGTAAACTTAATACTAAATTTTCTGAATAATTTGTATTCCTGTTCTGCTTAAAGAAAATATGCAAGTTGCAACAGTAAAAAGAAGCAGACCTTCAGATTTTTTAAATCTTCAATTGTTTCTGGTAATTCGGTCAAAAAATTATTTGAGATAGATATCTGCACAATTACAGTAAAAAGCATTGTTAGCTGTGACTCTTACATGATAATTGTTGCTTGTATTAATTGCAACTCAATAAGGGAGAATAAAAACAAGTAAAAAAGATGAACCTCATTAAGCGAGGAACAATTTCCAATTGTTGCAGGCAACGAGCTTATCCTAAGAGTCACAAGAGAAGTCAACTAAAGAGAATGGATTCTATCCCTAAAGCAAGCCAATCGGTCATTTTGGTAAAATAATAGGAAGATTTACATACAAACCACTCGGTTCCTATATTTTTACATGGCTAACACTTCAATTTCACCTTACCCACGCTTTCAAAGGTGAATTTCACATTTTAAATGTTGAAATGGTAATATTTTGATGTAATACGAAAGATTTGAGTGTTATAAATATAAAAAATAAATTTAGGAGTTGGATATATAAATATATAAGAATTGGGTGGTATGTATGTAAAAGCATCATAATAATTTTATTCCTTCAACCAGTTTTATGGCATTAAAATCATATAAAATTCCAATATCGGTATAAGTACATCAATTAAAACAAAGATGTAATTTTCAAGTTGCGAGATGAGGTAAATAGTCCCGGAAGACGTGAAATAAAATAGAAAAAAAAATCGAACTCTGTTGATCAAGAAAAAATGTATAGTTATAATAGAGTATACTAAGCTACTAGCTGTGCATCAAATGGCTACCTATTGTAGTCTGCATTGAAAATTTGAAGCTGATTCAGACATCCAAGTTCATCTGGTAAGCATGTTAGCATGTTATTTGTAATATGGAGTTGAGCAAGAGAGGTCAAGCTACCCAAAGCAGGTGGCAAAGTAGTTAATCTGATAAATAAAATAAAACTGGTATTAGTTAAAACTTAATAAATAAACAAAATTGGTGAAAATCACAAAAATTTAAGCAACTAAAATCTCAAATTGAAACACCTTAATTTATTACATATAAAAAGTCCTTTGTGGGCTCCCGATAACACACCAGCTAAAGATTCTCACCTCATTTTGTGGGGATTTTATGATCTAGTTTGAAACTTCTTACAAAAGCAACCCCTATAGTCAATTAACCCTCTCGATGATAAGAGAGAACTCTCGATTAAAGTTAGTTGTTAGACACAAATTATTTAGTGTATAGTAACAATACCATAATTTTAGATTGAATGACTTCATTGGTTTTAGCTTTAGAGGGGATGGTAAAGGGATGACCACAAGCCCAATCAAGATTTTATGCTTCTTTTTTTTTTAATGCGACATGGGGATTATTCTGGATGGGACCTCACAATCCCGAATTGAAGAGGTTTTGAAGGGATTCAGGGTAAAAAAAACTGCAAATAAGATTCATAATGATTTTTTCATTAAATCGATTTGATAATAAAACAACATTAACTTTGTATTAAAAATAGTTTTTTGTGTATTGATCCCTCACACAATTTATTGTTTCTCGTGCAACTCAAAGTTCACCCTCGTGCATGGGCAATTTGCTTGTTATAGCATTTGTGTGATGAGCTGTGCATTGTGTGATACCAGAGTTAATCACAAACAACAATGAAAAATATAAATTTTATTACGAAATCAAATATAAGTTACAACAAACAAATGTCAAAATAGGAAAGAATAATAGACACTCAACTCAAACACCAACTAGGGCACAAATTGAAGGTGGTGGAGCTCTAGTTGGAGGGGGAATAGTGCATATAGAGAATTGGATGGTTGATAGGTGAAAAGTGGAGCGGCAACAACAGGGTAAGGTGATTGGGGAGAGGGTGGGGGGAAGAGAATAGCTCAGTTGTTGGAGGATGGTTGACAGCTAGGAAGTGGCATTGGGACTACAACAAAAGGGCTGGAAGGGGCAGCAACGGGCAAAACAATTCCCATAGGGGATGGTAGCAAGCAATTGGGATGAAGGTCAGGAAAGCAGAATAAGGTAGGAAAACACTACCTCAAGTTGAGTTAAAATCAAAACACTTTCTTGCCTTTAGATACAGCCTAGAAGGAAAAACCTGAGCGACAATGGCTGTCCTCACAAAAAATTGAATAAAAATTGACCTAAACATGAATTAACATATGTATAAGCTTAAGGCAAAGAAAAGTGGGCCCAGATCTCCATGCTAGGAAGGACAAGTCAGTCCCTCATTTGCCTAGATCTAACCAATCCAGAGCAATATTGCGGCATCTGCCGTGTCTGAGGCAAAGATGCCCCTCATCAGTCTCCTTGGGTTAGGAGATCTATTGACTCATTTGCTGAAGCTTTTATCGGCATGCTAAAGGTGATGGAGATGTTGTAGCCTCTCGGGGCTAAAGGATCTTTGAATGTGGTCCTATAAGCACTTGGATCATAATGTCGATTGCACTGTCTTTGCATGTCATGTAGATAATTTGGAATCCTCCCAAATTAACCCCAGGTTGGCTCAACCTAATCCGAAGTGAGAATAGACTGAACTCCCTCTAACGATGGCAGCCATAGCGATAAGGTATCGATCATGATATATTGAAATGCTCTTTGTGGTGACTATCCCATGAGTGGAGTCGACGCCTTTGTCCAACTATCTTCTACCATCATCAATAGCGACCTGGCCAACACTTCACTCCTAGCAAGGGCGCATGTAATCTCAGACTCTATAGAATGTAGGACTATGCACTTACCATCTTTGGTGAAGGAGTAGGTGTTCCCAAATTAGTCATGCTAAGGTCGACGATCAAATTTCCACGATCTCCCCAACAAAACTGATAAGCATTCATGGGCACCATGTCGGACCAAACTTGATTCTGCAGTAGGTTTCCAATTAAAAACTCAAGAAAACACATCCTGTCAATGTTGGCCTTGTTCTTAATTTTCAACTACATCAAGGATATGGTTAAGAATGCTTCTGAGTCACGAGGTTCAATTTATCCACAATCTGTGTAAATGTCACATTCTTACTTCTCCCTCCATCAATGATAAAACTGCATACCCCTCCTTTCACAGTGCAACATGTGCATAATATGTTGTGCAGAAGCCATTACTGCTGTCTCATATCCTTAATTTGTAGGACCCTCCAAACCACGAGCATATAACTCTCATCCAATAGAAGATGGTGCTCCTTACTTTGATCTTTAGTTGCTTCTTCGTCACTAACTTCCTCCACTACACCCTTCTCGCTGAAGGACATAACTTGGCTCATTAGACAACTAAAACTGATATGTTTAAACTTGTGGCATCTGAAGCATTTTTCAGCCTAGAGCAGTAGTGGGCGTGCTACTCTTCTCAAACTTCCTCGTACTCTAAGTGGTTATGTTCTATTCTTACTAATCTGCTCCACTCCCTGAGGCGTCTCCTCATAAGGTCTCTAACTGTGGGTGGCTGTGTGTGACGTTGGTTCTATTGTCTCTCCACTTTCAATGCTAATGTCTGCACATCCATCATTGTCCAATAGAGTTGTAACTGGACTACATTATTGATGGCGGGCTTCAGGCCTCCCAAATACTTGGATATGGTGTTTCTCTGTCTCTTTAGAGTTACACCTCAACTTAAATTGCATAAATTCTGTCGTTTACTCCTCCATTTGTAGCTCCTTCTGCTACAAGTAGTGAATCTTCAAGAAAATTCATTGGCAGTGATGCGGGGTATGTACTGTTTAGCAACTTCCGTATCATCTTCTCCCAAAAAAATGATTGTCCCGTTATTCTCTCTACCTCTCCCTTTTCAGGTTCTCCCACCACAAAGAAACATTCTTCTTCAGCTTAATGGCGGCGGGCTTCACTCTTCTATCATCAAGCACCTTGTATTCAAAGTTTCTCTCGACAATCTACATTCACTTGAGAAAATAATTTGGTTCCATTACCTTCTAATGGATACATCTCTATATCTTCTAACAGACAACTCATCTTTGTTTCAAGTAGGCATCTCATCTTTGTATCCGCAAACAAATGCCTCATCACTATATCTTCTAACAAACATCTTATTTTTATATCTCCGGTAATATTTTACCCCAAAACATTGTGCATGTCTTTTTCTCCACTAGAATCATTCGTACATAAGGGATTCAGATGTTCATCTTGCTCTCTCTCATGGAATTCACCGTTACGATCCACGGTGATCTTGCCCTGGGTTATATCCTCAATGGCATCGAGCTGATGTAACACTTGGTCGAGTAGACGTTGTATGTCATCCATGGTAGATTCTTAATCAGATTCTGACAATTGTTTCATCGTGGTCGTGGTTATGGTTTTTGGTATAAGCATGTGGAAGGAAGTGTTTGGGGTGTAGGGAAAAGAAAATTTTTGGGACGGTGATCTGGAGGATGCTAGAAACTCTAAGATAAAACCAAGCTTAGGCTAGCTCTATTACCAAATGATACCGGAGTTAATCCCAAATGGCAACGAGAAATACAACTTTTATTATGAAAGCAAATAGGGGTCACAAGAAACACACGCCAAAATAGGAAAGAATAGACACTCAACACAAACACCAATTATGGTAGGGCACGAATCAAAGGTGGTGGTGTTGCGGTTGGAGAGAGAATAGCGGATAAGAAAGGTTGGATTATCGAGAGCTGACAAGTGAAGGGGCAACAACAATAAGGATAGGTGATAAGAGGGGGGGTTAGGTAGATGTACAGTGGTTGGCAACTAGGAAGCGGCGTGAGGCAACAACAAGAGGGATGCAACAGGGTGGTGGAAGAGCGGTGGTAGAGCAACCAAGGTTGTAATGGGTGGCTGCAAATTGGACAACAATTAAACTATACGCATAATAGTTTTGGCGGGGGATGATAGCAGTTCAAGTGCCGACATTAAGGTCGGGGAAGCACGCACGCGCGCGCGCGCGCTCACACACACACACACACACATGAGTGTGTGAGTGTTTGTGTCTATATTTATATACACACACACATATATATGTATATACACGTGTGTGTGTCTATATTTATATACACACACATATATATGTATATACTCGTGAGGTAAAGAGGAGTGGCCCCCAGTCCAAATATAAGGCAAACCCATGCTTGAAAGGATTGGTCGGTCCCTCTATCAAAGTTATTTTTTTATATTTTGGATGTGTCAAGATATACAAAACGAGCAACAATTCATTAGTTTTAACTGTGGTCAAGGCATTTTGAGCTTGATTTCATGTCACATCCATCCTTTATCACTACTCTTGCATTTAATTGAATTGAAGATAGAGCATATAAGAGGTCATAAAATGACTCCTCAAAATATATTTTATAAATTGATTAACCCTGCTGATTTTTAATTGTTTGAATGTCATACTGAAGGGTTTAACTTCATAAATTTCTTAGACTATTCATAAGTGTCATTGGAAAATATTAATTAAGCTTTGGCATGTTGAATTTCATCATTAAAATCTATTTTTAATGTATATTGCATGTTGGCTTTGGTTAATTTGAGAGGATTGCTTTTTATAGAAGCTCATTGTATGAAATTTATATTTCATTGACCGAGTTGTAATAGCATATTAAGAAAATCGAAGGTTATCATCGATCCAACACTTTGTGCTCATTGCACTATAAGATATTTTATTTTTCTTTTATTGAGATTGAAATTTAAAATTTGACGGTCTTATCTTTATGCTTTAATAAATTTAATTATGGAATTAACCCGGTTTATCTTTATCGACTTGTTAGGGAAATAAGAATGCTTATTGTCTAGTGCTTAAAAAAAGCCTCACTTTAGCAATTTTGAGATTTAAAGTTCATTTTGACTTATGCCTTGTGCTTAGCAAAAAATTGTCTAATTTGTCTATACCAACTTGTGAGGAGTATGCATGACTTCTACTTTGACAGGCTAGATGAAAAATGCATGCTAGGGACTTAACCCTTAAGGCATGTATTAGGTTAATGGCAAAGAATCATCAAAATAACACTTGATACTTTGACTGGCTCTATATCACCAAAAATACCACAACGAATCCAGACGACTCAAATGGAGGTTAAGAAAACAAAGTGTCCTACCAGCCTACCACCGTTCGGGGGAAAAAAATTCGACCGCCCCCCCCCCGCGGCTAGAGACTCTAACGGCGGACCACACTTGCAGTCCTGATTGAGCAGGACGCACGTAGAAGTGCCCAACCAATCCACGACGAACAAAATCGCCACGCGACCGAGTAACTAGACCGATTGACACGTACGTCAAGGGGCACAATCGCCACTTGGTTGGTCGCCTCAGTCGACCGATGTCAAGCCAGTTGGCCAGCTGATCGCCGTCATAATTAAAATTCAAATTGTAATGTAAATATGACATGAAATCCATACAAATAATTAGTGTTTTAATCACATTAAGAACAATTTCCAAAACTACTTTGTCGGCGGTAAAAAAAAAATAAAAATTAAAAAAAAATGTGGCGTGGGGGTGGTGTGTTGTTGTTGCCCGTAAGAAGTTGTCGGTCACTAGAATCGAAATCTCGTCGCCCGCTTCGTAAGGACGTTTTAATTTACATATAGATTTAAGTTTTAAAATCAAATATGAAAATCAAACTGACCCCATATTTTTCATAGTTTAAATGAAAAAGCGTTTTACCTCAAACCCTGTATCTATCCCGAAGAATGAACACAAGACTTGAGGATGAGACTCGATCAAAATAAACTAAGATAAATATGACGTCTGTTTGGTCTGCGAAACCGTTTTATTTGCCGACAAATTCCCCTATTTAATATGAAAAACTAAATAGGGTTTATTTTAGGCTGTGTTCGGAAAAACTTCTTATAAGGGCAAACCCCTATGGTTAATTACATCTTAAATGACCGAAATACATAAGAACCCAAAATGAGGATTTTATTGATCCATGGTTCATTTAGAACGGATATCTACCCAATTCTACTTGAAATGCTCATCTTAGGTCTTTTGCCTCAGACACCCCCAAATTACTTAACTGCTCTTGGGACCCTCCTTTAACCCAAAATCCCAAAAAATTTTAAAATTCTCAGAAAATTCCAATAAATCCCAAATATTCCCAATTTTATTTCTTTCAACTGCCACATGACCCAATTTGACCAATTTGACCATCTTTAACCAAAATCCCCAAATTGCCCTTTAAAGACCCAAAATTCCCTAAATCCATCTCAAATGTCTATCAATTTGATCTTAATTGACCCCAATTCCCATCCTAAACTCAAATTCACTTTTGATATGACCAAACTAAACCAAATCCAGGCTCAATTGGTCTATGATTTGAGCCCAATTTTGATTTGGGTCAAAACCCCAATCTTGACCATAAGACTTAATCTTATTCAATTGAACTCACAGTCTAGTCAATTGGTCTCAATTAAGATTGCAAAATCTTTAAAACAATCTTACACATCAAAATCAACCATCAATTGGCCTTGATGAAGCCTCAAATCCATTTGATTTTGGCCTAAATCCAAAATTCCCAAAATTAGCCCCAATATTGGCTAACACCCCAAAGCTCAACAATTGAATGCCTTAGACCTCAAATTGACATCCAATTTTTGTTGAAAATCCTTTATAAGGTCATTTGTGACCAAATACAACAATCAATTTGAGCTTAGTCCAAAGCTAGCTCATGTTTGACCCAAATTAGATTCATATGCCTAATTTGGGTCTAAAACCAAAACCCATCAAAATCCATCCAAATTGACCACCAAATCAACTTTAAAACAATTTTCATCCTTCATGAAAATTGTTCATTATGATGTTTTACACTAAACACAATAATTAATTTGAGCTTAGCCCATAGCTAGCCCAAGTTTGACCCAAACTTAGCCCAACATGCTTAAAATGGGTCAAAAATAAAAAATCCACCAAATTGATTAACAAATTGACCTCCAAATGACTTTCACCCTTCATGAAAGTTGTTCCTCATGGTCTCTTACACCAAATGTTATATTTAATTGGGCCAATTGATATGCCTAACCTAGTTTAAACACAAGATTTGGTCATGTGCACCTTCTTGGACTTATGACCAAATCCAAACCAATTGAGCTTGGTATGGTCAAATGAGCCTTACCATAACTCATCCTAGACTCTAGGGTTGAGTTTAAAGCCAGCCATCAACCCATGGTTAAGCTTGATATTTATATCATGGGTAAATTTTTTTTTTCAAAATTTCTTAAAGAGATAAGGAGGGGGTTAAATCAAAGTACTTGCCATACCACATGTCCATACCCTATGGTGCCATTTTTAGTGATCATTATAAGCTTTAACCCTGATCCTACCCTTGGTCAGCCACTTTAACCCAAGCTAAAGCCCAAAACCGTGAGCCCCCACATGGCCAATACCCAAATTCATGCCAAGAAGCCACCTCAGCCCAAATTGAGCTAAGAGCTCCTCTGCTTGACACCTAAGCAGTGGGGCTAACCCCTCAATTGGCCAGCCAAGCATCCCCTTGGCCAATTTCTATAAAATCTACCCCCCACGACCATGAATAGTAAGAGTAAGAAAATTTTAACCAAGGCCTTCCAAACTCTTCAGAGAGCTTCCCTAAGAGACCCTTAGTACATTGCAATATATTTCCCTCTCTCAAATCCACCATGGCAATCCAATTTTGAGCTTGAATTTCTGCCCGAAACTAGGACAAACCTCAATCCCAACCTACACAGCACCAAACTCCAAATAAATTGGTCCTACACCTTCACAACAGTGAAAGAAGCCAAACCCCCATCAATTCCCCCTCTGAAATAGCCTCTATCATAGCTCTCAACAAACACCCAAAATCGACTGTGGTCGAAATCATACATAGGCTTTACACCAAAGCCAGAGGCTTCATCCCTAAGATCTTTGGGACCTAACGAAGGTGTGAAGAATCTATGATTGAGGCTAAACCTCTCGGAGCAAAGGTATAACCTCACTTACTCTCCCGAGCCTTCGCGAGCTCTCCATTTATAATGGTTTAATTTCATACTGTGTTTACCATATGGGTATGTTCGTCTCTTCAAAACGAGTAATTTAAAAAAATAATCATCAAAATCCATTAAGAAAAGAGAAAGATATTAAGGTTTTAAAATGGACGGCTCTCGGTTAAGCCTATCGGGGACGATGAACGGATGTCGTCCGTTCTCGCGTGTATTGAATGGACGGCGGAGATCAAGCCGGATGATCCTCT
>NEWO01000013.1:3874716-3914080 GCA_003013225.1 Phalaenopsis aphrodite
TAAATGAAATTATGGAACTCATTAAGTTGAGTTTAATAAATTCATTTGGACTAAGTGATTCCAATAGAAAATAGTGGTGTCGGGACGATGGAACCGTGGGATCTTGACCGGTGTCGTTTTAATCAACTTTAATATGCCCATAATAAAATTTAAAGAACTTTAACCATAGGGCCACCTGATTTGACATTATAATCAAATTACCTAGAAAACTTGAACTCTGCTATAACGAGGAGCTTGGAGCTTACATGGTGGGCAGCCCGACCATCTTTAACAGCAAGATGATCTACATTAATACATCCCTTCCTTAGCTTTACACAACAAAGCTATAGGATATCAAGGTTATTTGCCTAGTGCAACATAAATCCTCAAACACATCTTTTAGGCATTTGTATAATCTTGTTATACAATCTAAAGCCCTAACTCGCCTTAGGATTCCGAGGTTGTCATTCGTCATGACCTAAATCCTCACATCTTCAAGGTTATTTGTGCTGATTGCTTCACACAAATGTAAATCCTAATAAATAAAAAATTGCAGGATGAAATATCTAAATGATTTCTCCTAAATTGAAGCCAAATAATAGGATAGTTTGGGAAATCACCGAAATTCTCCTTCGAATCAGTGATATTCTCTAGTGTTTCCTCCTTTGGACTCAAAAAAAAAACAAAATGTTCCAAATTTGAACCAATCTCATTCACACTTCTTAGTCCGATATCTTTGAAATGTCCTTACCATTTGAACTCCTTGAAGATAATTTTTCTTAATTTTATTGAGAGTATTCTTAGGTAACTTCAGTTACCTAAGATGTAATTAACTATAGGGGCTTGCCCTTATAGGAAGCTTTTCCCGAACCCAGCATAATATAAACCCTATTTAATTCCTTATATTAAATAGGGGAACTTGTCGGCCAATACATTGGTTTCGCAGACCAAACGGATGTCATAACTTTCTTTAGTTTATTTGATCGAGTCTCACCCTCAATTCTTGTGTTCATCCTTCGGGATAGATACAGGATTTGAGGCAATTTGCTCTTTCACCTAAACTATGAAAATTATGGGATCAGTTTGACTTCATCTTTTTCAAAGACCTAACTTTTTAAACGTCCTTCCGAAGCGGGCAACGGGATTTCAATTCCGATGACCGATAGCTTCTTACGGATAAACCCCACACCAAAATTAGTGCCGACAAATACATATACTAACATGCTCATGAGAAGGGCCAAATTATTTCAAAACCATCCTCTTAATTACTTCCAATATAAGTATGCATTGGGAGATAGGAAACATGTCATAACTTCGACGCTTTAGACAAGCAAAGTAAGAGAAAGGACTAATAGCATACCACATTGCTTAACCAAATCTAACTTCTAGCACCACACCACAAGATCATCATCAGAGGCTCGGCGATGCCATAACCGAGAGCCAGTAAAGCATCGAGAAAGGGAGGGAGAAGGAAATACACACCCTCAAGCTTTTAAATGTCATTCCCACATAACAAATGTACAAAGAATAAGTTAGAACATGTTTAGGAATGAGGCAAATAGTAATCTTCCTATTCTAGCATGCTAACCGCATGATTGCCGAGAAATGAAGGGGTTGACGCTCCTTAATGTGTCAATTGCCACAATAGTCCAGACCATCGAGAATGAGGACTATTTCAAATCGGCCTCTCCACTGAAGGCGCCTTCAACTTTATAGGACTCGAAAAGGTACTGCTAGTACAACCAAGACCGTGCCACAACATGGAGTGTCATCACCTTCTGAATCTAATTGAGGAGCTTATCCACGCTGGGAAACTCAAGGAGTTCATAGCGATTGATGCACATAATTAGCGACAGGGTAAGGCCCCAGTGGAAGAACCCCCAAACTGTCCCATTCGAGCAAATGAGGTCCATGTAATGAGAATAATCCCAGCCGTTTTCGGGGGAGGGGGAGGGAACCCGACTCTCCGGCTTGAAAAGACAACGTTCGGACTAGGTATGTTCTGTCACCCCATTACATGTAACCAGTTACCCATTGTCTTTACAGACGTGGACCTCCCGCTTAAGGGGAACCTCTACAACTAGGCGATCGTCGTTACAACACCGATCAATAACTACCGGGTGGATAGTTTTCTCGTTTATACCGAGAGTTCAGTGAAAATCCTGTTCAAGACGGTGTTTGATAAGATTTGCTTCAAGATTGACCAGTTGAGAGCACCTACAATGCCATAGTGGAATCCCTGTCGACTTACAATTCCATTTTCGGTCGGCCACTCCTGAACAACTACTGGGCGGTAACTTCTATCTACCATGTGGAGGAAAAGTTCTCAGGTTACATGGAAATAATTACTGTCTGATGGAACTTGCAGCAGTTTAGGAGCTGCTACCTGCAGGTGGTCTCGAATGTACCTAGGAACCGCTCGACATCTAGATCCAGGGGGAAGGAGGTCTTGAGACCAGCGAGGCCATCCTTCAAGTACCCGCGACCGACGAAGAATCCTATAAGGTTTTCCTCATCAGTGAACATTTTGATGTGGGGTTCAAGAACCGGCTAATACGAATGCATCGGGAGCACCGGGAGGTGTTTGTTTGGACCGCAACAGAATGTCTAGCGTTTCAATCGATGCAACAGGCCACAGTTTGAACATCAAACTCTACTCTCAGCTGGTCCAATAGATGATTCGGTTGACTGTCGGAACTTTGGTCGAACGAATTGCAGCGAAGGTACATAAACTATTGGACGCTAGCTACATCCGCGAAGTTCAATACCCGACCTGATTGTTAAACGTCATGATAGTTAAGAAGGCCAACGACAAATGAAAGATGTGCACCGACTTCACTAACCTCAATGTCACTTGCCCAAAAGACACATACCCTCTATTGAAGATTGACACCTTTGAGGACGCAATGGTCGGATACTCAATCATGAGTTTCTTCTACGCTTACTCCGGCTACAACCAAATAAAGATGAACGCGGCCTATTCGGAAAAAAATAACTTTCATTACTGCACAGGGCATATTTTGTTTTAATGTAATGTTCTTTGGGCTTAAGAACACTTAACCGACCTATCAGCGCCTCCTAGTTGTAATATTTCTAATCATAAATGAAAAAATATAGAGGTGTATGTCGAAGATATCATAGTTAAAAGCAAATCACCTGAACAACACATCGAAGTTCTGAAAGAGACCTTCGAAACACTCAAAAAATTCTATATAAGATTAAAGCCTTTCAAGTGCACTTTTAGGACGTCGACCGAAAAGTTCCTCGGTTTCCTACTGATCCCCGAAGCACTGAAAGCCAATTCGAAAAAAGTTCAGACGATCCTATATATGTCACCTCCCCGGAGTACCAAAGAAATTCAGAGGCTAACCGGTCGGATTATTGGACTTAGCCGTTTAATCCTGAAGTCGGGTGACAAGTGCATGGTTCTTTAAGACACTAAGGAAGAATCAACACTTTGAATGGATAACTGAATGCGATGAGACATTCAAGAACTTGAAAGATTCCTTGGTATCACCATTACTGCTCCAGAGTCTAAAGCAGCGGAAGAACTGTCCCTTTAACTCGAAGTCGGACGAGAGGTTGTAAGTTTAGTCCTGGTCCAAGAGGAGGCAGGAAAGCAACACCCAATCTACTACACGAGACAAGTGTTTCACGGAGCATAAACTAGATATCAAATTATGGAAAAACTAACATTTTCCTTTGATTGTTTCCACTCGCAAACATCGACCATACTTCCAGATGCGTCCAATTCGTGTCATTACAGACCATCCAATGAGGTTGTAATCACACGACCAGAGCACCCTGGCCGACTGCTAAAGCGAATAGTGGAGCTCAGTGAATTCAAAATCACCTACGTCCCTCAGACGAAAATCAAAGCCCAAGCGATCGCCGACTTCCCGGTTGACTTCTCCGTGCAGATGGATAAGACGAAGGAACGATCAATGATGACAGGACGTGGACCCTAAGCAGGTAAAGGCAGGATTGAGTCTGGTTTTGTGCAGCCCAATCGGTAAACTCCTCTACCAGTCAATCTCAGTGGAATTTAACGTCACAAACAAGCAGGGTATGAAGCATTGATCGCCGTACTCCTCCTGGCCTATGAAATAAGCGCCCAGACCTCCTAATGAGGTTTGATTCCTTGTTGATTGTGAGTAAAGTTAATGGAGAATTTTATGCTAGAGACGAAATATGACCAAATACCTCACCAAAATGAATAAGGAAATCGGAAGATACAGGAGCTTTTGCATCGAGCATGTCAGTCAGGAAGACAATCAAGTAGCTGACATTCTCTTCAAACACGTCTGCTTGAGAGGAACCCCTAGAAATCTTACAGGCCGATGATCGACGAACCAAAAACCATGGAGATAATGACCGAAGAGACTAAAAGCTGGATGGATCCATTTATCTACTACCTGAAGATTGGAAAAATAGAAAGAAGCATCAAAGATCCAAGACTCTTTAAAATTAAAGTCACCCTATACCTATTGATGGATGGAAAGTTGTTCAGAAGGTCTATTACTTCGGTCTACTTGAGGTGTTTGAGAGAGGACAAAGCCCAAGATGTGCTCAGGGAGGTGCGCTCTGAAGAATGCGACAACCACTATGAAAGGAAAACCCTAGCTTACCGCGTGCACCGACAATGGTACTTATGGCCAACGCTCTTGAAAGATGCTGCAAAATTCTCAAAAAGGCACGAACATTGTCAAAAATAAGCACCCTTACATCATCAATTGTCTCGGAAGCTACAACCAATAGTGGGTCTTTGGTCGTTCACCATGTGGAGACTAGGACTGTCAGCTCGTTGTTCGCGAACAGCTCATGTTCGGCTCGTTAAGTAGCTCGTGTTCGGCTCGTTTGTTAAGTAAACGAGCCGAACAAGAACAAGTTTTTAAAACTCGAATTATAAACGAGCCGAACACGAACAACTCTTTGTTCGCTCGTGTTCGGCTCGTTTTAGCTCGAAATTAAAAAATATATATATAATTATTTATATAATAATATATTACATATATTATTTATATAATAATATTTTATATATATTTATATCTAATTTCAAATCATAACATCTCGTGTGGTAATGCGGTTAGTGCCTTCTTTTGTATATATTTGGTCTAAGTTCGAATCTCACACTTTACATCTATTTTTTTTCAATTTAATTTTTCCGAACCAATTTCGAGCCGAACACGAGCCGAACACAAACACAAATATTTAAATCGAGCCGAACATGAACACACTGTTCACGAGCTATTTCGAATACGAGCCGATTTTGAACACGTGCTATTTCGAATGAGCTGAACATGAGCCAAGCCTGAGCTCGCTCAAGCTCGGCTCGTTTACAGCCCTAGTGGAGACTGAATATTCTCAGTGTGTTTCCTCCATCAAAAGGCCAAAGGAAGTTCATCATGGTAGCAGTTGACTATTTTCAAAATGGATCGAAGTAAAACCACTCGCTCAAATCAACGCAGAGGCGATCCAGAACTTCATATGGTCTGATCTGGTCTACAGATACGGGCTGCCACTCGTCATCGTCACCGATAATGGGACTCAATTTGCGGACCAACGAGTGAAAGAATTCTGCATGAAATAGAGGATTGATATGAAGTTCACTTCGGTCCATCGCCCAAAACGAACAGGCAGGCTGAGATAGCCAACAAATTCATCATAAACCTACTAGGTCGAAGGAGCCAAGGGAAACTGAGCGGACCTGTTGCCCTTGGTGCTCTGCGCAATCCGAACAAGACCATATTTGGAGAATCTATCGGCAAATTGGACCAGACGGAATGGAGGTTGTGCTACAGACCGAATATGATCATCAAAGCCAAAAGGTCGGTACAGCCTCCTAGTTCGCCGAATATGAATCAATCAAGTGGTAGCACGCTAACATCAAAGGGGTGATGCTAGCCCTCGACCTTGCAGAGGAAACAAGAGCCCATTCGGTGCACTGACAGGAGGAGATTAAGAGATGAACTCTCTGTTATTTCGACAAACATGTCCGGGAGAAGATCTTCGTCCCGGGAGATCTAGTCCTAATAAAGGCAGACCCAGACGCCTGGACAATCTATCAGAAAACTGGACGAGACATGGAGCGGGTCGTACGTGATCAGCCAGAGAGTTACCCCAGAAGCTTACCAACTCAGAACATACACCGAAAAAAGCTCTTCCAATGTGGAGCGGGGACGATACAAGGAATTTTTTTCCTTAAAAAGAAATTCATATGTATATGTCGAAAAAGGGGGTGTCGTCAACCAATATGTAATTTAGAACTTATCAATGAAATACTATTTTTCTCAACTAATTTTATGCAAAAATCCACAGGTCTTTCTAACGCTTGGGAAACTCGGTCAAATCGACCGAGCGACAAGTCAAAATTCAAAAATCAAAAGATGCATTAGGCCGCCATTTTCGCCGACAAATGAGATCGAGTCAAATGTGCTAATCGATTAAAGTATCAAGAGGTCAACTGTTCAACATCATATATACGCAAGATAAAAAGGGGGTAAAGGAAAGCACAAAGTAAAACACAAATTCATTCAATCCAAGGAGAAGATACAAAAAACTTCGACCACTAATGTACAACATACATACTTTATAACTCTTTAAACTGAAACTAACCCTCGGAAGGGATAGTCAATCCATAGTATGAGTAACGACCGACACACCTGAGGAAAGAGTCTTGTCATTTAGAGGACAAACATACCCCTCTACCTAGACCGTCATTGCAATGAGGAGGTTCGTTGGACCCGGTCAGCTCCCTCCAAGAAATCTGATTTGACCCGCTCTCTTCACCACAGCCTTCCCTTATGTACAGAATGCAGCCCAAATGAACTAAATTCCCGACACTCTGGACACAAAGGAAGCCCTCGTCATGAACGCTCGAAGTGTCCCACTCCTCTGGATCCCTCTCACATCAGAGGGGGAAGAAGGGGGTGTGAGATAGGCTTTATGGGCAGTCATCTCTCTCCCAGAGATCCAGCTCAAGTCCCTTTTGATTGGGCCTAAGAATTCCTTCACGCCCTTGTTGACCTCATTTTGAGGTCATTAATCTTTTCCTTAGGATCCTAGGATCAAACTCTAAGGGGTTTCTATTGACTATCTTAGAAAACTAGAACTGAGACTAACTCTTTTTAGAAATTCCAGACACTTCCTATTTCTCTTGTGATGTCTTGCATTGATGATCTCAAAACCATCGTCCTATGGTCGAGTGGTAAAGGACTATCATGTGGAGACTCAGGGAGAAATTCTCAATAGGATCTCAAGTCTTAGAAAAACCTCTTCAGGACTTTATTATCACACACGCACACTAAATGCACAAAATTCACCAAGTTGCACAAAATCGGACCTAAATTGAGCTTAAAGGATGGGTGCAAATGCGAACTTCTCCGGACGACCTCCAAGGACGAAATGGACTGCGCCAACTCACCCGAACATCAATTTTAGCTAGAAAAGACACTTATATTGTCATAATTCTACACACGAGCAAATTGCACGCAAATCGATGAATTTGTTAAAACGATCTCCGATGACTAAATGGACCACGCTAGCGCGTCCGGAACGTCAAAGTTACCTAAAAGGACATTCAATTTTCTACAATCTAATGCACGAATGAAAATGCATAAATCAAATTTTATTTTTAAATATTAAATATTTTTATATTTATATTATTATTTATAATCTTAGATATAATTCTAAACCCTATTTTTCCCTTTTCCCCGCACACTTAACCCTTCGTTCGACCCCGCGGCTTAGTCAGATGCTTGGCTCGTTCCCTCGCATGCCCTAGCTCCCGTGGACGATCCACGCGGTGATCTCTTCCCCCTCTCTCGACTTTTCCCCTTCTTCGCATGGCCGCTCGATCTTTCGGCTCTCCAATTGCAAGGGCCGAGCTGGTCGACCCTTCTCCTTTTCGAGGTTTTACCGTCTCCCTCTTTACTGTGGCGATTCTTTCCTCGTCATTTAATTCGACTACTAGTGAGGCCGGTAGGTGGTTGTCCCCCTCTCATCTCTGCCTATAAAAAAACTTCCTAGAGTATTGTTTTGGTGTTGAAAATTTTGAGAGGGAAAGGAAGGCTGAGACTGTTTTGCTAATTGCAGTTTAAGGCTCTTAGGGGAAGGCTTTGCCGAAATTCCTTCTCGGCTAGGTTCTTGTGTGCTGGAGTGTTCGTGGGTCGTGCCTTTCTCGAAGATTTCGGGAGAGGAGTTTCTACAAGAAGCATTTTTTCTTAAATTTATTCTAAAGTTTTTGCTTTAAGTTTGCATTAAAAAAGTATTCTTCTTCCTCCTTTCTGCAAACATTCAAAGGAGATATCTGATTACCCTACTCTCATGCCTCGGTTTTGATATATAAGAGTATATGTTGGCAATTTTCTTCTGATGATTTCTTACCTAGCGACATGAGTAATATTTCTAATCTCTGTCATTTGGAATTACTCCTGAATGCATGTTCTTTCTAATGCACCTGGAATTGGGAAATTAAGGCTACTTTAAGATTTATTTGAGCTTAGCATTAAGAATGAGAATGGCTATAGGATTTATGGGTTGGAACATAATCCATGTGGCTGCCTTTTTTTTTCTGCTTGAAATGCATGTTAGATTGAAATTTTATTTTTTCTAGGTGCCTATTTGGAGGACTCAGTTTTGTTCTATAATGTTATTTGAAATACATGCTAAATGAAATTTTGGTTTGAGCTTGATCCTTAAGCTTTTTATTATTATCACCCATTTTCAAATACATGCTGAAATTTGTTTCGATGCTTTGGGATGTTGGTTTTAAGAACCTACTTATGTTTCTCTGTTTCATGTTGCCCGTCTCTGTTAGTATATATGCCGGATGCAAATTTTGGGTTTTAATGTTTTGAGGAATCTGATTCTTAGTGGCTCTGTTTTGGCCCATTTGGTGAGCCCGAATTTAGTTTCCTTTGGATTAAATGTTAGCTGGAAATTCTGCCCTATTTTCCCCATAAAGATGGGTTCGGTTTTAGCTCTTTGAAGTTGGATCTTTGCTGGAAATATTTTTTTTTTGTTTCGACCCATTTGTGGGGTTCAGTTTTAGCTTTTTGGAGATGGATTATTGTTGGAGATTCTTCTCTGATTTTTTTTCCATGTATTGGATATGGTTTTAACTACTTTTGGGCTAGATTTTGGCTGAAAGTTTGGTACTATTTTTTCCCATTTGGTGGGCTCAGTTTGGTCTGAGGTTTTGGGGACCGATTTTGCATGAGATTTGATTTGCTATGCTCCCTTTGCTGAGCTCAGTTTTATTTGTCATAATTCCTCCTGTTACCCCTATGTTGGGCTTGGTTTGCCTCTGTGCTGGTTTCAGTTTTAACTCTTTTGAGTTGAACTCGTACTAGAAATGTTGATATGTTTTCCCATTTTCTGGGAGCAGTTTTGGTTTAAACTGAATTCTTTTCTTTAGTCTTTATATTGGGTTTAGTTGGATTTGAGACAAGGAATTGGTTTGGTTCAAAAGCTGATCTGTTGGCTCTCTCTCTTTTACTGGGTTTAGTTGGACTGAAACTATGTTTCATTCCTTTTCTTGTCTTGCACTTTTTGCTGGGCTCGGGTGTGTCTGTTGTGGTTCCCTGTTTTGCCCTTCTTGCTGGGCTCGGGTGTGCCTGTTGTGATTCCTTGTCTTGCCCTTCTTGTTGGGCTCGGGTGTGCCTGTTGCGGTTCCCTGTCTGCCCCCTGTTGGGCTCGATTTGGTTGGAAGCTCCTCATATGACGTTCCTCCTGAGATTTTTATGGTAATCAAGTTTGTCATCCCAAAATTCATGATTTCAATATATACTTCTATATAGGAATGTTTGAAATAAGCTGATCAATTTATTACTATGTCTTACTTGATGAAAATGGCTTCGGTCTAGATAATTTATGGTAGCTTGTCCATTCACTCTCTTATGTATATCAAAGGTAATACAATGGCAATACCTATGGTGTCTTTCTTTTGTTGTTGCCCGTGAGCTTGTCTTGGGGCTGGGTTGTTCTCTTTGTAGTCCCTGCCCGTGAGCTTGTCTTGGGGTTGGGTTGTTCTCTTTGTGGTCCCTGGCTGTGAACTTGTCTTGGGGTTGGGTTGTTCTCTTTCTTGTCCTAAATTGTGGGCTTAACATTGGAGCTTGGGCCTTTTTTGCTCTTACCCGAGAGCATTTAATTGTGATTTCCCTTATATTGGGCTCAGTTTTCCCTTTTGGCTGCTACCCCTGCTTGAATAGGAGTTAATAACTTCTCTGGATGTTCCTGTCTGTGAGCATTTCTTATAGTATCCTTCTGTTCTGTTTAAATGTTTCTTGTTGCCTGGGTGATGAATATTTGGCTGAATATGCGATTTTGAGCCTGAGTTGAGCCTTTTATGTTGTGTCTACCTGTGATCCTGTTATGGTTTTAATTTGGGCTCGGCTGACCCTCCTTTGTGCTCTGCCGGTAAGCTGGATGGTTGATTCCCTCACTATGAGCTTGATCCCTCCTTGGTGCCTTGACTCGTGAGCTGAACTTGGATGGGCTTCCCCTGTTACCCCTACCCGTGAGCCTATTTTGGGTGGTTCTCCTTGTTGCCCCTACCATGAGTGTTTATGTGCAATCCTTTGGAAGAAGTGAGGTTAAGTGGCATGGGAATTCTTTTTAATTTAATGTGAAATTGAATATTTTCATGTTGGTGAAATAAAATTTGTCAATTCTTAATATTTAAAAGAATTTCAAAATGCTCTTTTGCAAGGAACGATCTGTTTAATGTTTGGAAATGATCCCTTTTTTCGGTTTGATCTATTTACAAAATTTGAGAAAACGATATCTTTTTTGGATTGATTCAAGGATCTTGGGCTCTCTTTTTCAGATCTTTTTGTTACAGTTTTGAGGGTTGTTTCACCCTTTATTATTTCGATCTTTTGGGTCGATCAATTCCTCTTCTCACTCATCCCAATTTTTATTTCTTTTCTCCTTGCTTCTTGGTTTGGTTTTTTGTGCTGATGTCTGACACATAAATGCTCGTTTATGGTCTTTTGCTATATATGAATCATCAAACAAGGTCGCAAGTAGGTCGGTTTTGTTTTGGGACTTAGGGTGATGATGACAAAGACACGCTGGTGGTAGGGCAGAATGATATTCCATCCTACGACATCGGGACTCAATCTTGGGACCTGATAAACTGTAGGATGATAGTATCATTCACCGACACAAGACTAGCGGGGGACCCGTACCTTCTTAGATTGTTGTAGGTCCTACGTCCGACAGCGTGATCAACTCGTGGACAATTATATTTTACAAAACTGATAAGAACAGATACAACATTTTATAAAAAAAAATATCTTACTACAAAATTGATATAACTTTATTTTGTATGCCTGAAATTCATATGCATGCTAAAAATAGAAATTTTAAATATATTACAACTTCGTTGTCCACTTGTTGATTACCAGTACCGGGCTAAATTATGCCTCCTAAGTTAGGTTTAGTAGGACACCATTTTAGTTGAGTATCGGGTTCTATATCCGGGTGACCGATAGTAGTCTTCGACGTCCCTCGAGTACAAATATATTATGTTTGAGCTTAGCACCGACTCGAGTGCTTGCGGTCCCCTCTTTTCGGATTTTTCGTATGTTTTACTGAAATTTTTAGGCAAAGCACTCGTGGTCTCTTTTTTTCGGAATCTTCTAGTAATTTTGATAATTTTCTTGAAATTTTCATTGTTGATTTTTCCCAAGTTTTCTGAAGTGGATTATTTGTCGATTTTCTCGAGTTTTCCAACAAATGTTTATTTTGTTTATACAGTAAATATCAGCCAGCTTAAAAGAGCAACATGTCTCTCAATACATGTTTGATTTATATTACAACATTTTACTCTATAATATGTTATACTGTTCTTCTTCTTTACTGTACTTTCTACTGCTACATTTCTTTTATACTGCATGTTTTATTGTTCTGTTACACACTATACTTTAGTATAGGAAAAAACAAATGATTTCATGTAACATTTAAAACTAATATCAAACACGAAGGTGCTACGAAAGGGAGCTTGGAGCAAACACCGTGGGCAGCATGACGAGGACATACGGAGGAACCACTTCAAGATGGATCTGCAACATCAAAACAAATTCACATCACTAATCGCTTTCCTTAGTTTAAATAACAACCCATAGGATTTTGAGGTGGTTTGTCTAGCGCAACGTTAACCCTCACATATCACCTTTAGGCTTTTGCACAACCATGTTGTGCAATTATAAGTCCTAACACTTTAGGATTCCAAATTTACCGTATTGTACGGTGTAAATCCTCCTATCTTTTTAGACCATTTGCACGATCAAATATCGTGCGGATATAAGTCTTAAATTATAAATAACATCATTTCAAAGATATAAAACCGGGATTTTTCTCGGATATGTGATATCCCCTACTCTTCATTTCTTTGAATTTTCTTAAAAATAATTGTTCCTGTTTGAGCCGCTCCCATTTGATTTTCCCATGTCCAACATGGGAACCTAAACTTTGAAATCTTAAAAGCAGAACTACTGATCTTAATCGAAATTTTTCTTAAGTGACCACGGTTATTTAAGATGTAATTAAATATAGGGGTTTGTCTCTATAGGGAACTTGGAACCCAGATAAAATAAATCTTATCTGATCTTTATATTAGATAGAGGAACTTGTTGGCCTCATATAAAAATATTTCACAGACCAAATGGATGTCACAAATTCTTTAGTTTAGATGATTGAGCCTGCTACAAGTGATATATTTATTATTCATGATAAGTATATTACTTGTTGTATCGCACTCAGTCATCCAAACTATCCAAAATGTGAGACCCGTTTGATCTCATCTCTTTTCAAAATTAAAATATTACTTTCAAAAATCAAAATCACATATTTACATTTAAATCATTTTCATATATACAAAATTATCTCATTTTTCAAAACCAAAGGAAAATTAAAACGGCCGACAGCCCTGAATCCTCTGCTCGGAAAGCAGAATGCAAACGTGAGCAAAAGGAATCCTTGCCCAGACTCTCGCAGGGTTCTGACTATCTAACGAGATCACAGATAGCCAGAACGAGTGAGAGTGAAACCCCGAGCAAGAAGGCGCCTAGAGACATAACGAACCCCACACAACCGACAACAATGGTCGAACGAACGCATTGCCCTCCTGAGGCAATAAGTTTAGCACCCCTCCAAAAGTTCACCCTGCCCATTTGAGGGAAGCGTCTCTGCTCTGGCATCTAACTCGAATAACGCAAAGTTCAATACCGGATTTACAAAAAACCCTTCCATTCAATACATGACTCACAACAACAACAACAAAGCCTTAATCCCACTACGTGGGGTCGGCTACAACTGACAAGCTGATCGCCCGGAATACACGGTCGATCTGCTACCAAGAAAAAACAAGAGGATCCCTCGATCGCGAAACAGTGCGAATTCCAAGCAACGAGGTCTCTAGATGTAGCCGTCCGTCCACAAGTGACAAGATATGCAAAAAGGACAACGAAGGCCACCTCGAAAATCTTGGCGGCCACTCAGGTAGTGACAAGATCCGCATTGGGAGGCAAGACTGGTCAGAAGCCATGCCCGCTTAACCGGACGACGCGTAGCGAGCACCTGAAAGGAACAAAGGTTAACGCTCGGAGCATTAAGGATGGGTCCACCCCCGAAAATCCATCGTCCAACCCGAGAGCAAATATCTCGAAGGGCGAAATCCCCAAATAAAACGAGAAGTTTTACAAGGCCAAGTAGCAAAATTAATCATGAAAAAACAAAAGGTCTCATTTCATTATGTAAGGAGTTACGAGTTTTTCATATAACACTAACAAACTTTCAGGATAACCAAGAAAAGAAGAAAAAAAAGATGCTCTCTCAAGTAGAGGGCCTTTAACGAGTAGCCAATTCCTCATGTTAAAATCCCCCAAGGCGCGACCAAGCTCCCCCGACCACAACAGGTCCAACAAGACCAGGGACAAGTCTTTGTTCTCTTCCTACGGCGGAAACCAATCTAAGGTCCGATTCAACAGGCTGAACATTCACCGGACCACAACCACATCTTTCCGGTGCTCCTATGCATGGGCTCCCACTCAAAAACTTCCTTGCTCCTCTTCGAGGGAGGAGGACATGGGAACTCTATGTCCTCCTCCGACTCCTTCCCGCGCCGGTGTATCACTGTCCTCTTCGAGGAAGACGAGGTCGACGCTCCCGATGAAGAGCTAGCTGAAGCAGTGGGAGTGGTCTGGTTGGCTCTGTCCCTCTCAGACAAAGAGAAAGGATGGAGCCGTAGCTTGTGTCCAGTTGAATACTGGCACCTGGCTGCACGCCTGCTCTCGAAGGGTCGACGGTAGTGGTCTCATCCGGGATTCCCTCGGAAACAAAAGCTCTCTCTTCTTCTTCCCCTGCATCGAATGAGAAGCATATTTTTTAGCAATGACAGTGACCTTACCTGTCACCTTATCTTTAATAACAACGCTATGAATAGACAAAAAAAAAGGTATCTCGATGCCATGCTCTGAGGGAGCGGATCCTCATCTTCTACAAGATTACCTGACTCCGAGAGACGCTTCTGCTTCTGACTCTTGACGGCCAACTTTTCGTTCGCCACCTTCGCTCGGACCTCCTCTACAATGTTCGAGTTGTGTCATTGCTCATTTGTCATATTACCCGTCAACACACGAGTAGCCGTTACCTTGGCAGTATATTGAGAAACCGAGAAACGAAGACCAGTCAACATTTCCAGGGCAACAATTATACTCTCCGGGAGAGACCTCAATTTAGATACCTTACACCCCGATGATTCGATTCGGATTTCCCAAGCATCAAACCAAGAACCGGCCAAGAACTTCTTCTTCCAATCCTTTATCTTGTTCTCCACTCCTACCAGGTGGAGTTCCTTAACTACTGAAAACATGGCATAGCTCTCACCATCAACCTTGAACGAGAAAAAGTATTTAAAAAGGTCGATCGACCATGAGAGGTTCTATACCAACAGAAAAGAGAGAAAGTCATGATCGCGGCTATGGACTTCGACATCACTTGTGTTGGAATAACCCCGTAAGTGTTGAAGACGCTTCAGAGCTCATGGCACAGGGGTAATCGGAGGCCATATTTGAACTGGTTTCGATAGAAGACCAGGTTTTTTCCCAGAAGATCTGTCGCTCGTGTTGATCTAGGAAACTTCCAAAGATCTATGCTATCGTTAAGAATATACTTTCCCTGCAACTCTCTCACCTCGTTCTCTATCAGCAACGAAGGTCCGGTGCCCTTCACGGAGCCGAACAGGGTAGGCGAGTATTTGAGGGCCATTTCAAAAGACGAAAGGCGGAACTAGCCAAAGGACGAGGGAAGAAGAGAAGACCGAAGGAAAGAAAGAACTAAAAGCGCGTAAAGTAAAAAGAAGCGGCCTCTTCTCCTTGTGGCTAAGGCATTTCAAGCCTGATTTGTGTGATATTGTATCAGTTGTCCATAGTTTTCATTATAGAGTAATTTGGTGATATAAAGTTTTATTTTTGGATATTTTTTACAGTTTAGAAGCATCAACGTGCTCGTTTTACAAATAGTTCAGTATTTGACAATTTTAGTTTTGTACAACATATCACAAATCAAATTTTATTTGGTACGTTGACGATTGGTTGTTATTTTAGTCATATTTAATTGAATCAACTGTAAGGATCCTTTCTAGGTAATTTTGAGGCTCTGCACAGTCCTCACAAAATAAGAGATGGTTAGGAGATTTTGGCATTTGCGCACATTTTGAGTTGGACCAATGCAAGTATCTGTTGTTGTGAATTTTATCTCATTTGAAAAAAATGTGTGTGAAGACACAAAGCCGAAGGATAGTAGAAATGAAGAAAAACTGAAAAAAAAAAATCATGCAAGCAAGCAATCAATTATGAAAACAAGCATGGTCTTAGTCCAACATAAAGAATAATAAAACTGAATGCAACAAGGACAAGCGGCAAAATGAAATTCAAAGCACAAAATAAAAAAATAGCACAAAACAGGAAAAGTAAATCTCCAATAAAAATGAATCTCAAAGCACAAAAAGAATGCAGCACTAATCAAACAGAGTTATATGGAAAATGAACATTTCAACTTCCTAGCTTTGAGATATATAATCCAGAAGTTAGTTTCAAATGTCCTGGAAGATTTGCCCATTCGTTCCATTGGCTGACGCTCGAAAGGAGTTAGCCTGCATGCTAGAAATTTGAATAAGACATAAGACTTGTACTTGTTGTTAAATAATTTCAATCTAAGGGAGCATTAAATTGTCTTCATTGTTTTCTGGAAGTCAAAGGTTCAATTGAAAATTTGATTTCTGAAAAAAGCCTTGAAGAAAAAAAGAAAGAATGAGAAGTTCACTCATTCAAATAGAGGAAGACAAAAGTGTGGTTTAAAAATTATGGAGCAAGTAAGTTTAGACTAGGGGCACGCTTCCACATGATAGTCGCACCTTCCAAAAGCAATGGACAGATACAAGTCATTTCTTTACAAAGATTATTGCTCTTACGTTTTGTGACAGTTTGTCCTACAAATTAACTCGGGTAGTAAGCATGGAGAAGACATTGAAATGGATTAGGTAAGAAACTAAGAATGCATACAAATACTATAAATAAACTGCACAAGCCAAGCTTAAGAAAAAAATTGTTATCAAGACTTGAAAACTCAAAAGAGTTTCAAATCTAGTTGCATTTCATAATCTTTTGACTGATTTACTTGTAAGCTCTTGAGCAAACTAAGTTAAAGCCTTTCCATCAAATTTAAAGTCTTGAAGGATACTTAAATATCAGAAAACTGACTTACTTGTTACTGTTAAGAGATAGTACTGCTAAAAACTTCAGCTGTGTAAGGCCAACCCAGCTAATCTTCTCATCAGATAAATCATTTCCATTCAGGTTCAGACTCTACACAATTTAGACATAAAATACTCCATATTTAACATTCCGTGAGGCTAATGCTCCATAGTGAATCACATCTTCAAAGCGACTTTCAACAAGTAAAAAAAACAAGCTTAAAACCGAATTAAAACATGTATAATAAGAAACATACAATCAACGACTTCAAATCACCAATTTTCTCTGGCAATTCTTGAATGTAATTGTCGCTGACATCCAATACTCTAACATGCAATGCGCAATACCAGACATCATCAGGAATATCCTGCAAGTTTAACATAAGAAGTTGCTCTATTAAGTGCAAACCACCAGTTCAGCATAAAAAGAAGGATTAAAAATAGTTTTGCTCACCACCGATTAGAATCACAGTTGAATTAGTTTAAAAGCAGAGAAATTATTGAGGCATTTACATACAGACCACACAATTCTTATATATGTACATATTTAACACCTAAAGTTTCCCATTTGCATGAATAACACACAACCACAACTTCACATCAAAAAACCACTATTATTAAATTTATAAAAGTAAAATACACATTTTCATGCATATCTTTATAGCACCGAAGAATTATAAATATAAATACCAAACTTTAGGTGTTAAATATGCAAACACATAAGAATTATGTGACATGCATGTAAATTTTCCTAAATTATTTTGTTATGATAATAATGGCTCTGCTCAAGTTAAAATAGCGATTTGTGTTCATACAATTGGTGCATAAAATGCCACTAAGGCTAACTCATTAAAGGATAAATGATGAATCATACTAAGTTTAGGGTTATGGAGGAATATGGTAACTACAACTCTCAAGGGAAGTTTGATTCACTCATACATTGGATGTTATCTTATGTCATAAAAATCTAATACCCCTGCACCTCCTGCACCTCCTGCACCTCCTGCACCTCCCTCCAATGAAGGAACAGCTGTGACTCCCCTCCTGCAGAAGAACCAGTCTGGACCTGCCATACCAAGGCAGACCCATCAGCGGCCTCGCCAAGCCAGCCAGCACAGCCTAGAGGGACGGTGTTGACCTCGCTTTCGATCGAGGTGCAGTTTTCCCCTCCTTAGTAGCCTAGGATCTAGCCGTAGGGTCTTTCTGTCTACTACTCCTAGAAAACTAGTGAAGGAGCCCTCTCTGTTAGCAATTCTGAACTTTTCTTCGCTCGACTTGACGTTCCATGTAGTAGTCTTGACCGCTATTGCTTAGCAGGTAAGGCTACTCCGAAGGAACTCAGAGAGTATTCCTATAGCACTGTCGGCCTTAGGATTGACCGTATGCGTTGATTTGGCACCGTCGTGCTCTTCGCCGTTTTGTTTGATTGAGCTCAAGCCGAATTTTTGAGGTGATACGGGTCGCGACGCATTTTTGTCCCAATCGTCGACGAGGTTGTCTAAATGACACCAGATGACGAAACGGACTGCGCCAACGCGTCCGGAACATCGATTTTGCCTAGGGGAGACTTTCGTTTCATTCCGACAACACGTCTAGGGGGAAATGCGTAATTTAGGTATAATTATAATAATAAATAATAATAATAATATTATTATTATTATTATTTATAACCTAAACCTATCTCCTCCCCCCTTTTTTCTATTTCTCTCGCACCCGTGGGCCTACCTCTGCCCTAGCGTGGCTCGTTCGATTGTCTGGTCCGCTCCTTCGTGTCGTTGGGAGATTTCATTCTCGCGTTCGCCTCTCGCACGCGAGACACCTCTCGCAGTCACCCATCCCGTATCCTATCCTCTGCGGATATCTTATCCCGTCTGCTCTCGATCCTCCCTACCGCAGAGCGTAGCCTCTGTGAGGATCATATCCTCTGTTTCTCTCGATCTTTATGTGATCTCCTAATCATTCCTTCCCCCGTTTTTCTGGTCTATATGAAGCTTTCGTTAGTGCGTTTTAGGGAGCCGAAAATTTTTTCTAAGGGAGGAAACCCTGCTATTTTTCTTTCTCACTCACTTCTTTGATTTTCTAGTGCTTGAACTGGTTTCCTCTTGTTGTTGGAAGGGAAAGTGAAGTTGGGGAGTGTCTTTAAAGTTCCTGTGTTACTTTCTTTTTGCTTCGAGGAGGTACTTTTTCCCCTTTTTGCGCCTTGCCTCTTTTCGGTTTTGCTCTCTGTCGAGCCTCTGTTAGCTTGGTGCAATGAATAATGTGGCTTGTTAGTTTAGTGTTGCACTTATATTTTTGAAAGACATGTTACTCCAGCGTCTAGAGATGGAAGTGTGAGCATGTTCTAGGGATTGGACTTGATTACTTGCTTAAAATGGTGGAAATACAACATGATATAAGTACTTTGCTTTTCTCTACTTGCTTGAAATAAAAATACGAAATATTTCTATTATTGTGAATAAGAAAGTTGAAACGTGGCTTTAAGACGATGCTAGCTCCTCTTTTTTGTTTTTGTTCAAAAGCAAGTTGGAATAATTGAAAATGTAGCTTTGAGCTGATGTTGGCTCCTCTTGCAATCATGTTGAGATATGTATTATGAGGCTTTTCATCTATTCTTATTTAGCATGAGATATTGGAGAGTTTATTTGGCCTTTCATGCATTTTTGGGGGGCTCGGTTTTGGCTTCCTGTGGTTTTCCCTTACTCGAAATGCATGCTATGAGAAAATTTATTTAATTTGGAAAGCTTTATAACTTGTTTTGAGGGCTTGGTTTAGCTCCTCGTGAGACATCCTTTTGTTTAAATACCTGTTGGTCAAGTTGGGGGCCTAAATATATTCTCTATGTTACTGTTCTTGTTTAAGGCATAAATTGACTCTATATCTTGATATTTCAAAAGCTTGTGAGCTGTTCCTTAGCTTTGAATGGCTCGGTTTTATCTTGAAATGGCTGAAACTTTAATTTCTGTTAAAACTTGAGTTTCTATCTATGCTTGGGCCCTGTTTTAGCCTTGAGTGGCTTGGTTTCTGGCCTCTATTGGGGTTCGGTCTTACCTGCTCTAGCTCTTAACTCTTGCCTGATTATGAGGCTTATTTTCGTTTGATTTGGGGTGTGGCTTTATCCATTTTGCCCCTGCTGGTTTTTGGTTTGCCTAAAAATGGTTGGGTTTGGATTTGTTATCATATACTGCATTTGATTAGCCTTTAAAGCTTTGATTTGATCTCTTTAGGGGCTCAATTTTCACCTTGAAAGGGTTGGAGGCTGGGTTCTGGATTGAGATCTTGTCTTGGGTATGTGAGCTTTACTTGTTAACCTCGAGGGATTTATTTTGGCTTGATTTGGAGCTCGGTTTTTGTCTGGTTCTGCTCCTGCCCGAGAGGTAGCTTGGGAGCTTGATTTGGTTTGTTCTTAGTCCTACCTGTGAGCTTGTTGGTAGGTCATTTGGTTTGGCTTTGGCCCCTACTGGGCTCTTTTTTGGCATCTTATGAGTGTTTTTGGCTTAGATATACACATTGTGGAGGAATTTATCTTGATTTGGAGGAGTTCCATAGCCATTCTTGTCTGAAACATATGGTAGTCCTACATTTTGATGTCTTGAGGGCATAGAGATGTTTTCTACCCTTTTGTTGTGGCCTGGGTTTGAGCCTTAGTTGTGGTTCGGTTTTACTCTGGTTGGGAGCTCGGTGTTGCCTTGTTTTGCCCTTACCCGAGAAGTAGTTTGAGTGTGGTTTTGCTGGCTTTAGTTCCTGCCCCTACCCGTGAGATTGCTGGTAATCCTTTCAGATTGGTTCAAGGATTTTCGGGCTTTCCTTTTCAGGTCTTTTCGTCACGAGTTTTGAGAGCTGATTCATCCTTCGTTATTTTCGATGTTTTAGGTGAATCTGTCCCTCTTCTCTCTCACCCCATTTTTGTTTTTTTTTCCTTGCTTCTTGGTTCGATTTTTTATGCTTATATCCGATACATAAGTGTCCATGTATAGCCTTTTGCTATACGTGAAACCATCAAGCAAGGTCGCAAATAGGTTGGTTTTGTTTTGGGGCTTAGGGCGGTGATGACAAAGGCACACCGGAGATAGAGCTGAATGATATGTCATCCTACGACATCGGGATCCGATTCAGGAACCCATCAGGATCCGATTCAGGAACTCGGTCAACTGTAGGATGATAGTATCATTTACCGACACAAAACTAGCGGGAGTTTACCCGAATCTTCTTAGGTTGTTGGTAGTCTTATGCCCGACAGGGCAATCGACTCGTGGACAACTACTTTCAAAATTGATAAAAACAAATTTGATAAGAACAAATACACCTTTTTTCTAAAACAAAAATACATTTTTCGCTACAAACAAAATTGATACGGTCCACTTTTTTGCATGTTTGAAACCTATGTGCATGCTGAAAATATGAATTTTAAATACATTTTAAATATTGATTGTCCACCTGTTGATCACCTGTTTAGGCTAAGGAATATCCTCCTGAGTTAGGTTCGATAGGATATCCTTCTAATTGAGTGGCGGGCTTTATACATCCGAGTGACCGAGTAGCCTTCGACGACCCTCGAGTACTAACATATAGTTGAGTCTAGCCCCGAACCGAGTGCTTGCGGTCCCCCTCTTTTTGGACTTCTTCATACGTCTTTCTTGGAATTTTTGGACAAAGCACTCGTGGTTTTTTTTCGGAATTTTCCCGTGTTTTCTACGATTTTCATCGATTTGTCGCTTTGTTGATTTTCTCATACGGGTCATTTACCGTTCTTTCTCGTGTTTTTAGGGTGGTGTTTCTTTACTTTGTTTATATAAAGTATTTCAGTCTGCTTCCTCAAATTTTGTTGTTTGTACTTGCTGCATCAATTACACCTAAGGAACAGCAGATCTTCCAGGTATACAGGTTTGTTTTATGTTTACAGCATTTTATTTTTTTATAATCACTTCTCTGTTGTACCTTTTAATTTTCTTTACACTGCATGTTGTACTGCTTTCTTTATTACATACTCTACTGTTTGTCTTGTGCTACATATTCTATTGTTATGCTATACACTGTACAACTTCAACATGTTATCTATGAAATATTTGAAGAACTATAACCATAGGGCCACTAGATTTGACATTATAACCTGACACCCTAGAAAACTTAAACTCGTCAAGACAAGGAGCTTGGAACTAGCGCGGTGAACAACACAATCATCTTCAGCAGCAGAACATGTCTTCCCCAGCTAAATCATTCCTTTCCTAAAAATTAAAACAATAATCCATAAGATTTCGAGGTTGTTCGTCTAGCGCAATATAAATCCTCAAAACTTTTCTTTAGGCATTTGTATAGCTCTGTTGTACGATCTAAGCCCTAACTCGTTTTAGGATTTTGAGGTTGTCGTTCGTCACTACCTAAATCCTCACATCTTCCAGGCTATTTTGTGTGATCGTTTCACGCGAATGTAAGTCCTAAATAAATAAAATTGGCAAGATAAAACACTTGAATAATTTCTCCTCGAAACTGAAGCCAAACCATAGGGTAGACTGGGAAGTCACCGGGGATCTCCTCTGCATCTGTGACATCCCCTAGTTCTTCCTCCTTTGGATTCTACAATAAATGTTTCAAGTTTGAACCATTTCCCTTTGCACATCTTTTGTCCGATTTCGTTGAAAAATCTCATCCTTTTGAAGTCCTTGAAGATAATTTTTCCTGATTTTTATCGAGAGTATTCTGAAGTGAATTTGGTCATTTAATATGTAATTAACTATAGGGGTTTGCACTTATAAGAAGCTTTTCCGAGCCCAGCTTAAAATAAACCCTATTTAATTTTTCATATTAAATAGAAAATTTGCCGGCAAATAAAACGGTTTCGCAGGCCAAACGGACGTCATGTATTTCTTAGTTTATTTGATTGAGTCTCATCCTCAAGTCTTGTGTTTATCCCTCTGGATAGATACAGGGTTTGAGGTGAAGCGCTCTGTCATTTAAACTATGAAAAATATGGGGTCAGTTTGATTTTCATATTTATTTTTAAACTTAAATCTATATGTAAATTAAACGTCCTTTCGAAGCGGGCGACGAAATTTCGATTCCGGTGACCGACAGCTTCCTACAGGCAACTCCCTCAACTTCTCAACTTTTTATCGCTGATAGACGGGTTCTCCAGAAAATTCTGAGAGCAATTCCAGCGCCCTGGTGGGGCCCACTAAGTGCTAATCACATGTAGAAGGAAGATAATAAGGGGAATTTTGGGGGGAAATTTTGAAAGGGACTTTGGAGAGTATTTAGGAGGGCTAAGGGCTAGGGTTTGTTTTTATGTTTTGCCTTGTTGCAGTTGTTTTTGCCTTTCTAGTGGTGTTGCTAGTGACGCCTAGGATTTGGGGAGAGACGATCTACCTCTTGAATAACATATGATCATTTTATCTTGTTTATTTTCATTGGTTTTGGTAAAAGCAGCCCTCATTTGAGTTTCTCTACCTCTTTCGTGCAATCTATCCGTTGTTTGTTCATTGTTTTTGGTTCCAAATCGTATCAAAATCATAACAACTTTGGTTTATAGAAGTCTTAAGATTTCAACAATTTAGATTTCAATTTAACCAAGATAGCTACTATCAAAAGTCAACAAATTCAGCCAGATCGCTACAAGATATTAGGAAAGCAAAATAGAAAATCACATGTGATTAATATATATATGGCATTACAAATTTTGCCGTAACATGATGCTGAGCCAAATGTAGATATAAGTCTAATCAAGACAAACCTCCTTCCATCACTCCTCCCTTCTCCGCTCTGTCCAACTATTCTCCTAACCCAGCCCTCTTATCTTTCCACACCGCTAGGAACCTTAGATCGGTGCCAGCTAAACTAGTCATCACCTTCCTAGCCTTCCATCAACCATAACAAATCCACCAGCTACCTTAGTAGCTTCTTAAACCCTCCCAATCAAGAGCACTAAATATGTGTGGAAGAAGAATGATGCTCATATTGCGACCTCGAATAATAATGACCTCCTAACATCCCTGAAGTGTGGAACATGTAAGGTGGGCTGTTACGATCATATCCTCCACTTAGCTCAATCATTTGGGAGAGTTGTTCAGCCATTTTGTTCAAACTAATTGGGCAAGGTTGACGGGTACCAATGATTGTTGGAAAAAGTGAAAATCATGTTATGAGTAAGGCTACATGGGTACAGTCACCTTCAAATTCAGCAGGCATGTCCCAAAACATATCAATTAATATGTTGTGTGTTTTGCCCCACTTACTGGTTCAGTTTTTTTGAGATAAGCGGTTAATACAAATGGTTGTTTAAACACTCTTCCCACTTCCCTAATATTGTTTTTTAAAAGTTGTTTGCTTTTACTCACAAGAAAAGTTTAAAATTTTCTTTCCCATGGTATTCAATGTAAAAATAGGCATTTTTATATTGTAAAAATTTAAATTTAATATTTATCGTACAAATATACTGAATTTTAGTTGAATTAACAGATAATAGATTCAAGGAAATCTATTTTTCTCCATTAAAGGGCACATCTTCCTTCCAAAGGCTTGTTATACAAACCGTAGCTCAAATTCTTTTATTTAAAATAATAACATGAAAAATTCTTTGAGCTTGAATAGGATTCAAATAATTGTTATTAGAAGGGAGTCATCATAAGCAATAGAGGACATGAAAACACTTTTTACAATCACCTGGAATATTGGATAAATATAAACCAATTCTCTCCAAAAAATAGGCCTTATTCATTCATCCAAATATACTTATAAAACCTGATTCATAGAATAAAAAAAACCTACTACGTACCTTCAAGTGGCGCCTTCCCAAAGCTACAACACCACCTATCCTCCAATGTAGAATTTGGTTTGCCTCGATGGACAATGCAGCCAAATTATCCGTCATTAAGTTTGGTACAGCAGGTGAAGCCGGTTCCGTAAGCGGCACATCCTATTCAATATTATATGACAAACAGAAAATTAGATTGCATGGTTATAATTCAATCATAAAAATATATAAGTGCGATCTAGAGAAAAGGAGCTAAGTGTTTTGTTGGTGTTGGAGATTGGTTCGCCATTAGGGTATAATTCTTTAAATTAATGTTACTGAATTTTATTTAACTAGGAAGTGTGAAAAAAAAATGATAAATTCTTGGATTTTGTGGAAGAAGATAGAGAAGATTAATATTCTTCACTTCTTTTGTGTCGGCTTACCATGTAAAAGAAGCACTGGCTTACCATTCTTCCTTGACGCTTTTTTGAGCAAACTATACGAAGTACTTTTAGCAAGTTGATCTTTAAAAGGCGACGAGAAAAGAACATTTATCAACTCATTAGAGATTTACCAGCATCAATATCCTTGAAGGAGCGACTTCTCGAGAGGAGGAAGCCATTAGAAGGAAGTCAGACAGAAGAAAATCCGCACAAAAGAAAAGAACAAGAACCATCAGGAAATCATAAAAGAAAGAAGAAGAAAACCTCAAGTTCCAATAGAACGTGGAACCCTAGACACAAGGCGCTGGTCAGTAATACAACTCCAAACCACTGCTGAAAACACCGAAGAGAGCGCGGAGAACACGAAACAACCACAATAATACCAAAAATCAATCTCCAAACCACTAATAGAAACGCGGGCGCGACGAAACAACCAGAATACCACTAAAATCCAACGCTAATACACCTAGCAGAAATGCAGTCCAAACCACGGAACACCACGAAATCACCGCAGAAAACCCCAAATAAAACAAAACTTCACCATAGAGAACGCGAAGGCAGACACCGTGGAGCCGGAAGAACCAACTCTATCAGACCCAAATCAGAACAACAAGAAATGCCTCAAGAATCGCTCTAAGAAAACTTGAAAAGAAATCTTTCTTGTGTGAGTTGCATTAAATTGGACTTTATAGTTATTTCTAAGCGTTGTGATTTTTGTATGGTATACTTTGTGGTTTCTTAGTAACTTTTATATATATATATATATATATATATTGGAAGTTTTTAAAAATCTATGGAAAGTAAATTAAATAATAATATCATCCAATCGCAATTTCTGACTTAATTAATTCTAAGTTATCAGTTTGGGCAGTGACATTCACGTCCATTTCATGAAACTCTAGCATATACGTCCTTTCAAAGTTTGTACTAATAAAATAAATAACAATCATTCCTTAACACAATATGAATTGGAATTACATATAAACGAGTATTCTCATGAGTCAAGTTTCGATTCATTAAATCTACAACCCGCTTCTCCCACTTCATATACTTGGCTAGACACAGCTGATAAACAAGTACGTCTGGAAGAATCGACTCTGAAATAAAATCTATAGCAGGTCGAACTACATTGAAGGGTAACGACCAAAGGGATAAACTATTGGTCAAGGTATTCAACAATTCCTTCAACAAGGGTTGCTCCTCTTCTGGTATTGATTCCTTGGGCTAACTCTCTTCTAGGAAAATCAATGTTAATCCTATTGTGATATAGTTGTTGGGCTCAAGTGGAATCCCTAGCATCTCTCCATCATCAACTGTAAGCCGACATTCCTCTACATTTTCCTTTGGATCTTCACCATCTGCGATGTCATTGTCCACTTCTTCAACTGCTCCCTACTCAGTGAAAGAATTCACCCACATATTTAAGCAATCAGGTGACATGTGGTCAAACATGCCATTTTAAGCATTTACAATAATGGATTTGGGAGTACTGATGGGCGTTATGATTTTTTTATATTATACTTTATGGTTTCTTAGTGACTATTTTATATATATATTGGAAGTTTTTGAAAATCTATGGAAAGTAAATTAAATGTTAATATCATCCAACTGCAGTTTCTGACTTGATTAGTTTTATGTTATCAGGCTGGGTCTTGACATTCACGTCCATTTCAAAGAACTCTAAAACACATACATCCTTTCAAAGTCTATACTAATACAATAAATAACAATCATTCTTTAACACAATATGAACTGGAATTACATATAGATGAGGATTCTCATGAATAAAGTCTCGAGTCATTAAATCTATAACTTGTTTCTCTCACTTCATATACTTGGCTAGACACACCTGATAAACAAGTATGTCTGAGGAATTGAATTTGAAACGAAATCTATAGCAGGTTGAACCACACTCAAGGGTAACGACCAAAGGAATAAGCTATTGGTCAAGATATTTCGCAATTCCTTCAACAAGGGCCGCTCCTCTTCTAGTATTGATTCCTTGGGCTTACTCTCTTCTAGGAAAATCAATGTTAATCCTATTGTGATATAGTTGTTAGGCTCAGCTAGAATCACTAGCACCTCTCCCTCATCAACTGCAATCTGGCACTCATCTCCATTTTCCTCTGGATCTTCACCCTCTGTGATGTCACTGTTCACTTCTTCAATTGCTCCCTACCCAGTGAAAGAAATCACCTACCTATTTAAGCAATCAAACGTCAAGTGGCCAAAACATGACATGTTAAGCATTTACAGTAATATATTTGGGAGTACTGATGGGCTCCACCTTTTCTCCACTCCTTAAGAACTCCTCCAGTTGTTCCGGCTTGGGTGCTCCATTGGGTGTACTCTTGCTGGCTAAACTGATGTCTAAATTCTGTTTGAAGGGTAGTGTGAAACTGATATTGTTGTGTTATCTCTGCACTTTTAGGGCTAGACTTTGGACATCATTTAGTGTCCGATAATGTTGCAGTTGTACCACATTGTTAATGGACGATCTTAATTCCCTTAGATACTCAACTATGGTGTTCTCACCGGGTCCACTAGCCCACACTTGAACATAATTTGCTCGAACTTACTATTCGTTTGGGGCAGCTTATTTGGTGCGGTGGCGTTTTGAAAACGTATCTGGCATGTTTGGGTAAACTGTGTTTTGGTAGCTTATGCGTTTTCAAAACGCTGAAAACAGTGCTTTCACATCGCACCTGTCTAGGTGTGGTGGCAGCTTTCTGACTGCAGTCTGACTTTTCCAAAAAAATAAAAATTTGTAATAGTTACAGCACCTAGTTTATCAGCAGATTATTTTTAATGAGCTTATCAGCAGATTATTCAATAAGCTGCAGTTGTCCCAAACATACTATTAGTTGTGTACTTCTCAACAAAAGAATCTCTCTATGTTAGATGCTAGAATTTTATAAATATATCATATCAGTAATGTGAGGAATTTATTTGTGTTGCAGCTCTCATTTTATCTTGGACCATATAGTAATTTTATCAATCCTTCCCACTATCGAAGAAGCATCAGATTCTCCCACCATAATAAAGCATTTTTCCTAAGCTTGATAGCTGTCGATTTAACTCTCTTACTTTGAGAAACATCCATGTGCTCAAAAATTTGCTCTGCTATTTGAAGTCACTAGATAAACTCATCTGGATTTATGCGACTTTCGAAATTCGATAAATCTACCTGTTGACCTCGTTTTCGGATGATGTCTTCATTTCTCTCCTTAGAGCCTAGGGTCTAGCTTTAGGTTTCTCTTGTTTGACCCTCCTAGAGGACTAGTACCGGACCCACACCCTTTAGAAAATTTGAGTCATCTCGTCACTCATTCAAGTCGAGTATGCGCGGTCCCGAATCTTCGGCATTTCGTTGAGTTGATGAGAACCGACACATGAGACTCGAGTTGAGCTCCTACATTAATAGGAGCAGCCCTAGGATACCTCTTACGACTCGAATGCTTGATAACACTACATTTTGCGCACGCATCGCACCCCGCATGATTTTGGCGTAAATTGACTCGTCTGTCAGCGAACTCGTCCGGGATGACGAAACAGACCACACGGATGCGCCTGGGACGTTGACTTTAGCTAGGAAGGACACCAATATAGTTATGATTTCGCGGGCGAGCAACTAGTACGGATATCAATGCACATTTTTTTTAGTAATGCGTGGGCCCGGGCTCAACCTAGGTTCGACTCGGGTTCGATTCGGGTTGGACTCGGGCTGAACAAGGGCTAAGCACCAGCTCATCTGAATTTAAAATTCAAATTTCAAAATTCAAAAAAATTATTTAAATTCTGTATTAATTAAAAATATTCAGGTGTTCTTTCCAATTAAACCTCCCTGCATGTAAACAATTTAATTCCCCGCCCAACGCATGCTTAACGGCTATTTGGAATTCGATGGATAAAGATCCCGCTCGGACTTCGCCTTCGGCGGAATTGATTCAGCTCTCCCGCTCGCCTCACCTGCTCACAGCGCAATCCCTCTCATCTGCTCGATTCCGCTCGACAGAAACCCTCGCCTTCCTGCTCTCATTCGACTGAAGACCTCCTATCCCGCTCGTCATCCTCTGCCTCTCCCGAGCTCCTCTCTCTTGCTCGCTTCCGCTCAGCTCTCCCGTTCCTGTCGCGCCTCATCTGCGCCTCCGCTGCGAGCAGGAAGCTCGCCTGCGTCTTTCGATCCTGCGCCACCGGCTCCTCTCCCGCAAACAGAAACGTTCGTGCGACTCGTCCCTGTGAACCGAAGCCGTCGTCCCTCCCGGAACCAAAGGTCGCGCTCCCTCGATCCCATTCCTCCGCTCGCTCGCTCCTCCTCGGCGGCCCGACGTTGCTAACCGAGCTACACTCTCCGCTTCCTCTTTTCCCCACTCGCCTAAACCTCCCGGCTCGATTCTCTCCCGGCCTCCATTGAAGAGCTTTTAGGAAAGTGAACTCTATATTTTTTTTTTCTTCGCAAATTGTTGCTTGTCTCTGATGTGTAGATTAGGTTATTTGAGATTGAACGCCTAAAACTTTTTTATGCTGCTCTTCTTTTATCTGCACCTGTTTAAATCTTTAAAATTTGCTCTACCAAGTTGATGTTGATTTGGATGCAAACTGGTCATAAGTTGAGATGTTAGCCAACCAAATAGCCTTAACTTCTTTTTTTTTTTATGTTTGGCCTGATTTATTCTTACTTATTTTCCTTTAGACACTCCCGTGCACTTTCATTCTCTGAATTTCACCGTCTTTCGATGTTGACATTTTCCTGCTACAGTCCTCGACATCCAGATTTATCTTTTTTTTTTTATCACAGTCATACAATGACAATAAAGATAACATAGAGATTCCCATGATTTCTTGTATTAAAAATGGAAATTGATGCGATTATCCAATTAAAAGAATTAGCAAACTTCAATCTAAGCGACATCAAAGAATTTCCTCCATTTAATGAATACTTGCTAGGAGAACAGCTTGGATTATACGACGAAGATTGAACTGGCACCCAGATCTTCATTTGGAACTTCGATAAATGGGGTTCAGACTATACTTTAGTATGGAATGATGGAAAGATTACTAAGCTAATTGTATTATCGTCTAGATTTGCATTCCAATACATCATTGATTAAGAAATACATACATAAAAAACACGGTTCAAAGGGAAGGTTGTAATTGTAGTGGGTTTTCCTTAGTTGTTGTTCTCTCACTAACATGAATACCTTCTTCCCTGGATTGACCACTTGTAGCTGGTAATTTTGGGAAGCCGTAGAGCTGCTTTTCGGAGTGATCGGAGGCTTTGTTAGCACTATTTGGTCTTGATAGCTGTTGTCCGGAGTTATAAGAAGTTGTATGACCACTACCCAAAGCTCCAAGCCGCTATCCGGTGTCGTAGAAGCGTTCTAGGCTGTTGTCCAAGACTCCAAAACCACTGTTTGAAGTATGGAAGCGCTATAGGCTGCTGTCTAAAGCTCTAAAGTCACTGTTTGGGTTATAAGAAGCTGTAGGACCACTACCCAAAGCTCCAAGCTGCTGCTCGGTGTCGTAGAAGCGCTGTAAGCTGCTATCCAAGGCTCCAAAGCCACTGTTTGGAGTATGGAAGCACTATAGGTTGTTGTATAAGGCTCCAAAGCCACTGTTTGGAGTATAAGAGCGCTGTAGGACCACTGTCCAAGGCTCCAAAGCTTTTGTCTGGTGTCGTAGAAGCCACCTATGAGTTGTCCACCACTGTTTGTGTTCGTTGGAAGCCACCTAGGTGTTGTCTATCGCTGTTTGGGTTTGTAAAAGCTATCTAGGTGTTGTCCACTAGTGTTTGGGCTCGTAGGAAGTCACCTAGGAGTTGTCCACCATTATTTGAGTTTCTAGGAAGTCATCTAGGTGTTGTCCACTAGCGTTTGGGTTCGTAGGAAACCATCTAGGAGTTGTACACCACTATTTGGGTTTGTCGGAAGCCATATAGTAGTTGTCCACCACCATTTGGGTTCATAGAAAGCCATGTAGGTGATGTCCACTAGCGTATGGGTTCGTATGAAGTCATATAGGCGTTGTCCACCACTGTTTGGGTTCGTAGGAAGTCATCTAGGTGTTGTTCATTGTTGTTTGGGTTCATTTTCCTAACTATTGTCCGGAGTCATAGAATCACCGTACACACTTGCTAGTTGCTTTCCAGAGCCGTAGGAGGTCGTATGATCACCGTACTAGCTTGTTAGTTGCAGTCAGGAGTTGTAGGAAACTTTAAGATAACCTGTTTGGAGTTCCTAGCTGTTGTTACGACTTATTCTACTGCTTACTGTTTTCTTCTTTTCTCTACAATTTACTTAAATTCCCTACAAATTATATTGTGCTTTGTGAGTTAAACCTGCAACAGGGATAACAACAGCAGATACGTCACGTACACATGTACATTTTATCATTTATTGTTTTATCATTGCAATTTATTCTTCCTCTAACACATCATGCAGGTACTGAATACAATTTTACTTCCAAAACAAAACAATTTTCAAAACTTAAACAATATTTTCACAAAAAAAACATAACACATCCTTTTGAATTTACGGGAATCCCTCGAAGGAGGTAACCCACGATTGCTAACGAGATCTCCCCGGTTTAAATAGATTTCACAATTCATTTAAGCTAAGTAAATTCAAAAGAAAATAGTGATACCAGAATTAGAGAACCGTAGGATCTTAACCAGTGTCGCTCTAATCAACTTTAACCCCCCATAATGATAACAAAACTGAGACATTGAAACACACATGGTACAATCTTTTGAACCTTAGACTTTAGGACTGCTACTTCGACGGGGAATTTGGAGCTACTTCGTCGGCAGCGCGGCAAGGAGTTTGGCACATACTACAAGTGGAGGTGGTCGTCATTCTATAATAGTAAAATAAGTCTACACCAGCTAAACTCTTTTCTTATTCTAAATAACAATATATAGAATTTCGAGATAACTCACCCAGCGCAACGAAAATCCTCACCCTCTTCTAGGCTCATGCATAGTCATACTGAGCAGTATAAATCTTAACTCGCCTTAGGTTCCGAGATTGTCGTCCAGAACAACGTAAAACCTCTTATATCTGCGGGTTATTTGCATAACCAGTTATTATGCAAGTGTAAGTCCCGAATGAATAAAATTGACAGGATTAAACACTCAAATAACATCTTCTCCAAAACACAACCACACAGTATGATATTTTGGGAAGTCACTGAGGATTCCCCTCAGGATCTGTGACGTCCCCTACCCTTTACTTCCTTTGAACTCCTAAAAGAATTGTTTCCACTTGAGTCACACTCACTTGTTTTTTTTACGTCCTACCTTGAAAACCTAAACTTTGAATTCTTGAAGACTAGAACCACTGATCATTATCGAGAGTTTTCTCAAGTGACTTCCGTCACTTGGGATGTAATTAACTATAGGAGCTTGTCTCTATGGGGAACTTGGAACCAAGGTAAAATAAACTCTATTTAATATTTGTATTAAATAAGAAAATTTGTCAGTCACATATAAAAGATTTGCAGACCAAATGAATGTCACAAATCTCTTAGTTTGCAGGATTGAATCTATCACCGAGATCTACACTTATCTCTTGGAATGTATAGTATTTAGGGTACCAGACACAATTATACAAATAATTGGACTAATGAGATTCATTCGGTCTCATTTTCTAAAAAATTAAAACGCTACTTTCATAATTTAAACTATATACTTTATATTTAATTAAATTTTCAAAACAAATCAAATCAAATTTCTGAAAAGTTGACTGACACTACCTTTACTCCAAGATTCAAGTTTCTCTTATAATCGATGTCAAATCAAAGTAGCGGTTCTTCATCATCAGAAACTTTCCGATAAAAGGGATTAGATTTCTCCCCTCAATTTGACGAGTTACTTTAATGACTATGGGTGATATTTTCAATTTTCTTCTCTCATATGTGACAAGCTTCTGTTATAGTCGGCGGAATTCTCTTCGCATGTCATTCATAGTGAGCTCCTAAACACAACTTTGCAAATTTTTCGTATGAGATATTGTTCTTTCTCTCGATCAAGGTTTCCAAAAGTTGTAAGGTTGTAGATAAAATGTTGATCGAAATTTAGGGTTATGGTCGAAGGGATTTGGGTGGACTTTTGTGGAGGCAGGAATGTTGGATTTTAAAAATTTTGAGTTATGATTAGGAATTACGATAAGGATGGTTAAGGCAGAGAATCTTTTGAAATTTTATATTTATGGGTATATTCCTAAAAATTTGGGGTTTGTCTGGATCTGATACCAAATGATATCGATATAAGGCTCCTAGATGGTATTCAGGAAGTGGGATTTGAGTGGAGGTAATAGTGGAATATTAGGGGATGAAAACTAGGTGATGTTGATGGTGTTTGGGAGGAGATAGACGTCGATTGGCAGTTGTCACAGCTGAAAATGACAAAAAAAAACTCCTAATCGGCGATGTTAGGACGGCGAAGAGCTTCCACCACTTGTTCCTAGCCAAGATACTGGCAAACCACTTGCAACAAGAATAGGATACAACACACTATAGGTATAAACCAGATATTCTAATCTCCAAACTCACAAAACAACTCAAAAGTCCCCCAACCTAGGAAATTGCAACACATAAATAGCCTCTTCACGAAATCGACGATGTTAGGACAGTGAAGAGCTTCCACCACTTGTTCCTAGCCAAGATACAGGCAAACCACTTGCAACAGGAATAGGATACAACACACAATAGGTATAAACCAGATATTCTAATCTCCAAACTCACAAAACAACTCAAAAGTCCCCCAACCCAGAAAATTGCAACACATAAATAGCCTCTTCAGCAAAACTCTACATAGATATAAGAAAAATAGGAAATAAAGAAATATGAAATAATCAAAAGGAAAGAACGAAAGCTAAAATATGAAAGTCTTGGGCAGCTGTCAATCCCTCAATCAAGAAAAATCCTGAGACAAGATCACGCCTATCCCACAGCGGAATCACGAGTGCCCCTACAGTGGTTTTGCAATATGCTCTCGCATCATATAGGCACACAACTTGCAAAAGAAAAGATACAAAACTCATTAGTTCATAATTCATATAATACAATCTCTCAAAACCTCAAAAGCCAAAACTAAAAACACAAAACAGCTAAACAATATATAAATAAACTCCTAGAAATAACCTAAATTAAAATGGAGAAATAATAAGAAACTAGAAAGGAAATAAGGATATAAGGAAACTTACTGAAAAATAGAAAAAAATAAAAATAGAATAAACTTGTTTTCCTGCGATTGCGGATCCGCGACAAGGGAATCGTGATAAAGATCGCAAGAGTTTTGCATGCTGGAAAAGAAGTGTCCCACGTCATTCTCCCTAGTTAGAAGAAATTCCTCTTCTACTTCTCTGGAAGGACTTAGACCCCACTATTAGTTGACCTATCCCACTAGACACCTAATGGGGTTTACAAAGTAGGGGGTCATCATTCTTAGCTGGCCAAGGTCTAGGACGACACTGTTGAAATACCTAAATTATTCCATATAACCTTCTAAAAATAACTCAACACTTCTCAGATATATTGGACATCCCTCAGTAATGGCAACTCAAAAAGTTGATTGTATGTCTGAAAATCTTAATTTTTTTTTTATTTTAGGCTACCCTGTGCTGGTATCAGCTTCTCAAACTCATGACTCTTTTGGACAACCAATATTAGTTTTGTTGATGCTCCACTTAATGCCTGCAAAAAGATAATTCGTAGCACCACATCCTCAAACTTTGTATGAACGTCTGTTATCTCAGACTCACTTCCTTCTAAGACAACTGATAATCCGAAAAGAGTCTCTCTCATGGACTCAACTTGAATTATTAGCATCTCTCCCTCGTCAAGTTGGCGCTCCTCTCCAATCTTCTCCTTTGGGTCTTCATCCTCTGCCTCCTCCACGACATCCTACTCGGTGAAATATATCATTATCCTATTTTAGCAATCTGATGTAATGTGCCCAAAACCCGTGACACTTGAGGCACTGCTTGGTTGGGATAGATTTGAGAGTGTTGGTGGGCTCCATCTTTTCTCCACTCTGGATTGACTTCTCCTTGGGTGCATTTTTGTTGCCTGACGTTGGGGTTAAACCATGCGAGTAAGGTGTGCCGGTCACTTGGTGACATTATATCTTTACCTTTAAAGCTAGGGTCTGGACATCGAGATGGCACCAACACGGCTGCAGCTGCAGCACATTCTTTATAAATGACATTAGCCCTCCAAGATATCTTTCCACTGTATGCTCATCTAGTTCCACCAAATTGCATTTTAACATGAGTTTATCAAATTTTGTCGTGTTCCTCCAAAGAAAAATATCTTCGCTACAAGTTATGAAGTTTTATGAACATACCATGTCAACAGTGTGGGGAAAGGCAAATGCACAGCATCTCCCTTTTCATCTTAGACCATATGATGAACTTACTCTTCACTTATCTTTGTCTGATATGCTTCAAGTTCTCTCACCACAATGAAATATTTTTTTCTTAGTCTAATAGTTGCCAATTTAACTCTCCTGTCTCGAGGAACATTCTTGTACTAAGAAAATCCCTTCCCTGTTTGAAGTCACTCAATAAACCCATCTAGATCCATGCGCTCGTCAAAAACCAATAAATCCAACTTAACTCCAAGATCATGGCTTATTTGATACTACATGCAAAATCGACGAGATAGTGGTTGTTTGTTACTGAAAACTACCTTTTATAAGGAATTCACTTCTTCTTGATCGACGAGTCGTCATTGTCGCTATGGGTGACTTCACCAAATTGCCTCTTCTTAAAGTTGACAAGTCTCTGTTGCAGTTAGAGAATGTCTCGTTGCATATCCTCCAAAATAAACTCCTAGACACCTATTTGTTGATTTCGTCTTGGCAACATGATGTATTTTCCTCTTGAATAGGTTACCGGCTGATGTAGGATTGGAAATCAAGGCTGATCGAGGTTTGGGGTTTTGGTGTTTGGTGTCGAAATGAATTTTTTGTGGACGTACGAATGTTAGATTTTGAAAAGTTAGGGTTATGGTTGGGAATTGTGGTAGAAATGGTGGAAAATATTTTTTTTGGATATTTGGATTTGGGGAAAAAAATGTAAATGCCTAAAAAATTAGGATTTGTCGGACTCTGATACCAGATTATACCAATTTAGGGCTTTTATAAGGTATTTTGAGCGTGAATTTAGAGGGGAGGTGGTTGTGGAATAGCGAGGGAATAAGAATATGAGAGGTTGACGGTGTTTGGATGGGGATAGGCGCTATTCGACAGTTGTCCCAGCTGAAAATGCAGGTAGAACAGCAAAACTACGAGATAAAAGCGGCAAGGAGATTTTACCATCTATTCCTAAGTAAAATATAGACATACCAATTGTAAAAGAATATGAAACATCATTCCTTAGTTCATAATTCAGAGAATATAATATCTCAAAAAACTAAGATCAAACACTAAAACAACTAAACAACATAGTAATAAATATTCAACCTAGTTACCTGATCACGGGAGCTTCTCTTGCGGGAAAAGCAGTGTCCCATGTCAACGAGCCATGAGTCTAAAGAAGAAAACTTCATGACAATGAATTTGACTAAATAGACTGAAGAGCCTTTTAACTATCAGATCAACTGACATGCAATTGGTACTTGAGCCTTATTTGGGATCAATTTTTTTTTTGTATTTTTTGTATTTTCTTTTAATTTTAAAAACATGTTTGTTTAGATTTTTTATTATATGTAATTATTTTTTATTTCTAAAATCAAATTAACATATTTTTTTAAAATACTCAGAACAACTTTTAGAAGTTTTCAGTATTTTAAAAAACAACATATCTTAATCAAACATGCAAAAACATGTTTTATTTCATATCAAAACATTAATAAAATAAAAATGGAAAACAAAAAATAAAAGTGATCATAAACAACATCTAAAATATCAAACAGTACTGTAACAAAATCTCAAATGACAATTAAATTTTCATCTCTTGAAATGTACTCTACCTTTAACAAGTTTTAAGAATAACTCAATGGTCTTAATTTTTTATTTCTCTTGATCAACAAGCTCATTTACTATTAATGATTAGATCTTAACAGGAAGGTCCCAAAAAAGAAAAAAACTACTTTATGATGTGCTACATAAAGTGAAAAATATCATTTAAACAAATGCATTTCTAGGTTATTTTTAGTTTTTCATATGAATCAGTGCATGCAATAGAAAATTAAACTTAAATTACCGCTTTGAGTTGACTATAAGAAGGTGTCATCATAATTTTGGAGTTGCTAGTTATCTACAATGACAGCAAAACTACAAGATACAAGCGGCGAGGAGATTTTACCATCTATTTCTAAGCAAAATACAGACACACCAATTGTAAAAGAATATGAAACATCATTCCTTAGTTCATAATTCACAAAATATAATATCTCAAAACACTAAGATCAAACACTAAAACAACCAAACAACACACTAATAAATATTCAGCCTATTTCCCTGACCACGAGAGCTTCTCTTGCGGGAAAAGCAGTGTCCCATGTCAACGAGCCATTAGTTTAAAGAAGAAAACTTCATGACAAGGAATTTGACTAAATAGACTGAAGAGCCTTTTAACTATCAGATCAACTGACATGCAATTGGTACTTAAGCCTTATTTGGGATCAATTTTATTTTTTGTATTTTTTCTATTTTCTTTTAATTTTAAAAACATATTTGTTTAGAGTTTTTATTATATGTAATAATTTTTTATTTCTAAAATCAAATTAACATGTTTTTTTAAATACTCAGAACAACTTTTAGAAGTTTTGAGTATTTTAAAAAAAAACATATCTTAATCAAACATGCAAAAACATGTTTTATTTCATATCAAAACATAAATAAAACAAAATTAAAATAAAAATGGAAAACAAAAAATAAAAGTGATCACAAACAACATCTAAAATATCAAACAATACTGTAGCAAAATCTCAAATGACAATAAAATTTTCATCACTTGAAATGTACTCTACCTTTAACAAGTTTTAAGAATAACCCAATGGTCTTAATATTTTAATCCTCTTGATCAACAAGCTCATTTACTATTAATGATTAGATCTTAACAGGAAGGTCCCAAAAAAGAAAAAAACTACTTTATGATGTGCTACACAAAGTGAAAAATATCATTTAAACAAATGCATTTCTAGGTTATTTTTAGTTTTTCATATGAATCAGTGCATGCAATGGAAAATTAAACTTAAATTACCGCTTTGAGCTGACTATAAGAAGGTGTCATCATAATTTTGGAGCTGCTAGTTATCTGCAATGACTGCAAACTCTCAGAATCTATGAGAACTTTACCTGTAACAAAGAGTGAAAAGTATAAATATTTTTTTTGTCTAGAATGATAATCGCATCCTTAGTTTCATTATAATGCAAAACTTATAATATAAGCTATCATTGATATTAGTTGTATTAAGTAACATCAAAAGCATATTGGACAAATCACGGCAAGACGCAAAACTTGATTGAAAAAATAATTTGTATATCTGACCATTCAATTTTTGAAAACATAATAGAATCCAGATCACAAGAACAATTTATATCTAATCTTGAATTCACAATTAGGAGGTAAAAGAGAGATAAGAAATCTGTTTGAAATTTATGCAAGATGCAGTATGTTAAGAATTTCCCCTTCTATATATAAGATTAAAATAATTTATAAATATGATCATTTAGTCTTTTCTCATATGTTTTAGCATTGAGGTGTGTGCAAGCCAAATGCACTTTCAGTCTTTTAACACCATCAATAATTCTCTTACATAAATTTTATACTTTAAATAAGCATAAATGTTTTTTGCACCTTCTTTAGCTAATTCAACTTGAGCGTCATATTTCAAGTTGGATCTCTTTATCCAAAACCGCTGGCCATTATAATAAATTTAAAAATAACAATACAAAAAGTTAATTAGAAAGGCAAAAATAAATCAATAGAAAAAATTAAAATAGATGCTTTTAAAAGATAACAAACATAGAGCTAGAAAGGAAAGAAAATCAATTTAAAGTAACTAAAAAACTATTTAAAAAGAATGAAAAAAATGTATGTTTAGCATAATGCTAAGCTAAGTGTTGTCGAGATGAGAATCATTAGGTGGATGAGTGGCTTTACACTTAGAGACAAAATGTGAAATGAATATATCTGTGATAGGGTTGGTGTAGCTCTTGTGACCGACAAAATTAGAGAAAGTCGTCTGTTGACCTCATTTTTAGTGAGGTCTTAGCCTCCTAATCTTAGAACCTAGGATCTAGCCTTAGGAGTTCCTGGTTGACCATCCTAGTGGACTAGTAATGGAGCCCACCTCCCATAGAACTTCAAACCGCTTCTTTACTTATTTTTGTGAAAACTCGCACGAATGGTCCCGAGCACTCAACTTCTAGTTGCAAGGGCTAAGGACCAACATGCAGAGGGTCTGAAAATGAGTTCCAATAGGATCAAACGACCTTAGGTTAACCCT
>NEWO01000013.1:3922524-3986748 GCA_003013225.1 Phalaenopsis aphrodite
AAATAACCGTAATTGAAAACTCAATACATATAGATATATATATATATATATATATATATATATATATATATATATATATATATATATATATATATATATATTCAAAATTAGGCTATTAGAAGAAGCAAATTAGAATTACCTAGTTGAGCCAAACAAGACATGAGATAAGACGCACACTAAGAAGATCATCAAATAAGAGTTGGAATGGCCTTGAAATAGGTCATACAATAATAAAGAAATCTGATGGACTAAGCTAGAATAAGAAAAATAATATATTTTTATGGGGGGTAAATTTTAAATATTATTAAAGTTCTTGGAAGAGACAAATTAGAATTACTTAATTGAGTTGAACATGATATGAGAAAAAATGCCCACTAAGAAGATTATCACATAAGAGTTGGTATAGTTTAGAAATAGATCGTACAATGATAAAGAGGCTTGATAGATTGAGGTGGAATAAGGAAAACAATGTATTTTTTAAAGGTGGAAAATTTTAAATATTATTAAGTGTTGTAATGATTGTAAGAAAGTTAGAAGTCCTGTAAAGTGTAGAAAGCAAGGAAAAAAATGCAGATTTACATATAACACCAATAAGCCTTTATCACACTAAGTGTGGTCGACCACATGAATGGTTCGCTCCATTTTCTTATAAAGTGCCATAATTTCCTTTAATTCTAATAAATTAAGATCGGTTTTTATACAAAATACCCAAGCCTTTTTAGGTCTATCTCTACATTTCTTTGTGTAAGTCAAATCTAAAACATCTAATGTAGACCTAAAAGACTTGTGCTCGAAAAAAAGTTCAAGTATTCAGCTTTAGTTCAACTCAAATAAAGGCATATGGACTCTAATGTAAACCTCCAAAATTCAAGTTTTTCCTAATTTTTTTTTATTCTCATCAATAAGAATGATATCATGAGCGATTTTCCAATAAGAGCATCCATAACTAAACCAAAAATATGTGATTTTAAAGTCAAAAGATATGGACTTAAAGTCGATCCCTAATATAATCCAAGTAAAATATGAAAATACTTGGCCAATCCTCCTGTTTGAACACAAGAAATAGTGTTAGTATACATATCTTTAATGACTTAAATATAAGTCCTATCAACACATTTCTTTTCTAGAACTCTCCAAAGAACCTCTCTTGAAACCTTGTCATAAGCTTTTTTTTAAATAATAATTGTCATATGGAGATCCTCCTTACTCTCTCTGTACTTCTCCATCGAATCTCTCAATAAATGTATAGCTTTCATAAAAGACTTGCCGACGTAAATCAATACTGATTAGGAGAAATATTTATATCATGTCTTACCCTATGTTCAACTACTCTCTCTTATAATGTCAATATATGATGCATTAACTTAATTCCTCTACAATTTGTACACTCTTGTGCATCCACTTCACTCTTAAAAATGAGGACCAAAACACTCTTTCTACATTTCTCAAACATTTTTTTAATTTTTAAAATAGTATTAAAAACTCCCAAATCTCCTAAATATTTCCACATTTCTATTGGGATACCATCAGATCCTAATGATTTTCTACCCTTGTTTTTTTTAAAGTCTCCTCAACTTCATTTTGCTAATAAGACGGTAAAAATAAAAGGTTTTATTATTATTAACGATATTAAGATCACTCAGATCAATCGTATTTTGAAAACTTCATCGAAAATATTATTAACATGTCTCGCCTGCCTACGTTGAATATCTTCATCTAAGAAAAGTATTATTTGATTTTTATCTTTAATACACTTTATTTGAATTAAAATTTTACTTTATTTTATCTTTTTTCATACTCTTTAGTATCTAATTTATTTTAAAAATTACTAAAATTAAAATTATTAACATCACAAATTAATCTCTTAGAATCCCTACTAGTCACCTTATATGTTTCTCAATTCTCTAAACTTTCACATTCAAACCAAATTTTATAACAAATTATTTTATATTTTATATTTTTTTGCATATTATTATTTTATCATCAACTATTTTTATTTATAAATTTTTTTTCTTTTGATTCTCTAAGTATATTTTTGGTGACTTATTTAATCGTATTTGTTACTTTATCACACATAAAATTAGTTGCATCCCAAATTTTGAAATCTTAAATTTTATTCATAAAAATAATTTGATTGTCTTTTAGGTGCCCCCGTCTAATTCGATGATAATATTTCATTCTTTTTTTTTGATACTTCATCTTAAAATTCAAGACTAATAATTGTGTTGAGTACATAAACTTTCACTTGGAATGCGCTTACAATCTTTACATTCTCAACGATCTCATTTTTTCATAAGAAAATAATCAACTTATGTTTTAATAGATTCATTCTTATAAAAAAAATATGTTCATCTCTTTTATTAAATAAAGTATTAATAATGACAAAATTATAAGTTAAAGCAAAACTTAATATAGTTCTAGCTTCATCATTAATCACTCTAAAATTGTAGTCACCAAGAATTTTTCTATAATCTTCTACCACTCTACCAACATGTTCATTTAAATCAATAAAAATTCTTTCTTTAAGAGGTATATTTTGTATTAATTCTTCTAGATCATTCAAAAAATTTTCTTTTGAACATATATCTAAACTTATTTAAGGAGCATAAGCACTTATAACATTAAAAATCTTAGTATCAACAACAATCGTTAGAGCTATAATTCTATTAATTTTTACAACATTATCTTTCAAACTCTTACCTATAATTACATCACCTTTTCTAGTGTGACTGCTACTTCACTACTAAAGTTTAAAATCTAAGTTATCAATCTCATAAGTTTTTTTCTCTAGCCCATTTAATTTCTTGAATGCATAAGATATTTAACTTTCTATAAACCATACTATCTAATAATCTCATTAATTTGCTTGTGGAGTACCTATATTTCAAAATATTATTCTAATATTAGTTCCATGGACTAACTTTTTTGCCTACATCTGTTCATAATGTAGAAACCTTATTTAACACTACACTCGAGTGTCGGTGTAGTCATTGCACTTTTTTCAATGTATTCATGCCATACAATGTGTTGCTTTCAAGGGACGTCCAGACATTTACACATATACTAAAAGGATTCATGTCATGATTTTCTCGACAAAAGTTTTATGATGGTTGTCAACTGCCTAAAGCCCTAACATTTACACAATGATATATAAAATATACATGCAAATAAAAAAAGAAAAAAATGAGAATATATAAATAGCTAAGGAAAGAGATTGATCTAGGGATTTTAATCATGTCAGATACCTTAGAGGTGAGGATAATAAAATAGTGATTAATGGTGAAAATAATTGAGAAAAAATGAAAATGCTATTTTCATAAATTATTAAATGAATGTGTTAAGGACGAACTACATTAAAACCTCGCTCCTTTCCAGAACCCTCATCTACCTCACTCCCTCTCCTAATTTCGTTCAAATCATCTCCTTTATGACAAAACCCTCCCTTCGTGCAATACTGTTGCGTTTAGAGCTAGCTGAGAAGGCAATGATGAGATTTCAGTGTACAAATACCACTGAAACTCCTGTTTCTCTAATTCTTCTACTCTGTTCTTACCTGAAACCATTGAGGAAGATAATTGTGTTTTTTCTCACCCTTCCTCCTCTTCTGCCTCAAGCATTTCTAGATTTACTAAAAAACAACAAATTATTGGATTTGCTAAATTTGGTTTTTAGCCAAAAATAAACAAAAAATGAATTTAGTAAATTCAAAGATTTAAAATATCCAAAATGATCAACTGTCTTAAAAGATTTAAGTTAAACTTCACTTAAATCCTTCCTTAAATCCAATACCACACAAGTACCACACAGCCCCTAAAGTGGCTGGTATCACAGAGGCTTGATGACCAACTAAGAATCACCATTCTCTTTGTTTCAGAAATATAAGTTATAGAAGAATATCAAAAGATTACACTTTAATTAATATGAAATTGGGGCATGCAAACAAAAATCTTTCCTTCCTACAAGGTCACTCATACCATAGCCAGAGCATCACTTATCATTAAGGGGTTGTGTGGGATGAGATTTAACTTAATTAGGATTTAGCAAATCCTGAAAATTCGGATTTAATAAATCCCGAAAGAGTTAAATCCAAAAAATTATTTGGCAACTGATTTAGTAAATTTTGTTAAATCCTATAACAATGTTTGGCAATTTCTATAAAGATTTAGAAATTTGTTATGGTTGTTATAATATAACAATAAATCACAGTAGGATTTAATAAATATTGAAAATTCAACTTCTTAAAACAATCCAAAATTATCAAAATTTGTTAGTTTCTTAAATTCAATTAATATTTTATTTTAAATTATGACAATTATTAATTATATATTTACTAAATTAAACAATTTTTAATATTTTTTATTAAATAAATTGTTAAAAAGAAGCTTAACATTTATAAAAGAATAATTAATTAGTTATTATTCATATCAATTAATAATTACTTATAATTTTATTTAATGAAGAAAAACTAATATCTATTTTTTAAAAATTAATAATTAAAAACAATTATAAATTTATTAATTTATAATTAATATGGTAATATTTTAATAAATTTATAATTATTAATTATCAATATTAATAAAATAAACTTAAAATTAAATTAAATTAATAAAACCTTCTCCAACATCACTCCCCTCGCCTTCCTAACTGAACCCTCGTGATACAATCGCAAGTGGAGCTAGCTGAGAACTCAATGACGAGATCATGGTTATAGAGACCCGAAGCTCCCACTTTTCTCCTCCTTCCTCCTCTCCTACCAAAACTATTGATAAAGATGACTTCACGTTTTCTTTTTCACGCGAGGCGTCCGTCCCGGATTTACTAAATTCACCGATTCAAATGTGGATTTATCAAATCCCACGCTTAATTTTGTCCAAAATGACTGTCTGCAAAATTTAGAGGGTGTTTGGTGGCAGACTTTTAATATGAATTAAAACTGAATTTCACCTAAATCCAACGAAACTCAAAAAAATAAAATAAAAAAAATAAAAGAGAATCAAGTAAAACTCTCCGTGAAATCCAAATCTCTCCCATTCCGTCTGTTTTTCCTGGAGTAAATCCGAATTGAGTAGGAGGCGGATTAAGCCGATTTACGTCGTCGTTCTCGCCTGCCGTCTCGAGCTAACAAAAATTCGCAGATTTAATAAATCCTTGTAACGTAAATCTTCTTCTGCAGCCAAACACTGCCTGGTTCTAACTCCTTTAGCCCAACAAAAACCAAAATAGAAAAAACAAAGAAAGGCTGTGCCAAAAAATTGAAAAAAACGAAAGAATTTCTCTAAAGGTGACTGTAAAGGGAATATGTTCTCACTCAGCGGCGTACCTTTATATATAAGCTTCTGAGCGAGAGGCGGGGTGTAGGTAAGAGGCTGGAGGCGGGACTTTAGATCCCCAACGGTGGATTCAGGAGAAAGGGAGATTGGGATCTTTTCGCCGCGGAACTTCACATTGACAGTGATGGAGGAGGCAGAGGGGGCAGCCTGTGAATCGCCGCCGGCAGCTTCTATGCTTTTCTCTGTCTTCTCCATGCCGGCCGCTAACGTTAAACGGAGTAGCGCATACACTGTTGCTTCCAGCAATTAGCAGAAAATCATTTTGGAAGAGCAAAGAATACTCGAGTCTATTTTGTTGCGAGTTCGCGGCTCTCTAGCAGCGGAATCTCAGCATGAATTATGTAGTTTTTCCCGCAAATCCTGTTCAACGGTTGAAAATTTCAAAATAAATCCTAGAACTTTTTCAAATCCTATTTCATCTCATAAATTTGAAATTTATTTAATTCCTCAGTTCGGCAAATATATGGAATTTACAAAGCATAGAACATACGAAAGGGGTTGAAGAAAAATGAGGGTGGTTTACCGATACCTTCCCCTGTATCTTGACCAGACCAACCCTGGCTTTGGCTTCGAGATGCCATGGACTTCACCAGCTCAGTAGCGACAATGGAGATTTTCTAGGAGTTCTACACCTTGATAAGGTTTCCTAGCTTTCCTGCAGCCGTGAACTTGATGGAAGAGAAGGAGCCACTTGAAGCTCGTAGCGAGGTTCCTGGGTGGATTTGGAGATCGCATAATGGATAAATCCCATCTTCTCCTACAAGAAAATGGTTGTCGTCGAGGGTTTCGTGCCTGATTCTGCATGGAGGGTTTTGGGTATTTTGGCGGGAGAGAGCGAGGGGAGACAGGAACCAACGCACCGGATGGATAAATCCTGTCTTCTCAATATACGTATAAGCAGCGAGAACAGAGCAGAAGGAAGCACGGGAGGAAAAAGAAGGGCTCCGTGCTGAAAGAAACTGAGAACACGAGGTTTAGAGGGAGCTGCGAACGAATTATTCACGTGTTGTGTAGGGCTGTGAATGAATGAATCAATGCATTTTGATTCATAAGTGGAACTCGGCTCGATTAAGGGTCTGTTTGGGGCAACTGTAGCTTATCCAGTTTCTGCTGATAAACAGTTTATCCTGATAATCTGCTGATGATCAGCTGATCCAGATAAGTTGTCTGGCTGTTTGGTTGGTGCTTATGGAAAACAGCTGATTCCGAAAAATTGATAATTCTGCCCCTGTTCTGAATAAACAGTTTGGTTGTTTGGTTAGTGTGTTTTGTAAATAGCTTATTTGAAAAAAAAATTTAATTAAATGAATAATCTGTGCAGCAGAATTTTTTCTTTTCTCAACAAAATTAAATATCGCTGTTAAGAGAAGAAAATACCAAAAAGATCATTTATATTTACATAACTAAAACATAGCTGATCACATCAAACGAACTGGCCGTGAACATAATTGAATTTATTCATTTATATTTACGAACAAATTTATTTGTTATTCAATATTTAACTTGTTAAATAATTGATATGAAGCTCGATTAAACTTGTATCAAATATGATATATTATTTAAATAATATTTAATTAACTATAATATTAAGTTGATATATGATATATAAATACTCAATATTATGTTGTTATAGGTTTTAAAGTTATCATTTTTAGGTATTTGGCTAGATTTAGGGTCTGTTTGGGGAGTTTATTTGGTGCGGTAGCGTTTTGAAAACGCACATGGTCTGTTTGGGTAAACTGCATTTTGGCAGCCTATGAGTTTTCAAAAATGTTGTAAACGGCATTTTCACACCGCGCCTATCTAGGTGCGGTGGCAGCGGTCTAGCTTCTCCAAAAAAATAAAAAATTGTAATAGTCACCGCACCTAGCTTATCAGCAGATTATTTTTAATCAGCTTATTAGCAGATTATTTAATTAGCTTCAGCTGCCCCAAATAGACTCATAGATTAAATCATGCTTAAATAACGCACAAACTATTCTACTAAACAATTCCTAAGTGACAGATAGAGGGCAAAATGAAAAAAAAAATGAGATTTAATATACTCTGGGGTTTTTAATTTATAATCGATAACTTAATAGAGGCAATCAAATTTACAAAAAATTTTATTGAATTTTTTTGCAAGAAAATCCCGAGACTTGTTTGAATTATTAATTAGTTTAAATTCTCTTTCATTTATCATAAACAAATCAAATACAAATCAAGTTCAAACATTAAAAAATATAAACAACTAAAGCTTGAACAATATATGAATGCTCGATACAAGCTTCAACTGACCATTAATATCAAGTCAAATCCGATCTGTGATATACTCTGCACGGGGATTAACATACACAACCCTTCAAAGGCATTCTTTAAGACACAATAAGTTTCTCGAGAAAGAGGAAGAGTCAAGAAGAAGATCCGGTCTGTTTGTTTTGGCCTTTCGGAGCATATTTTGGGTCGATTGTTTAGCTGCACCAGGATAAGCGCGTTCCCCGCACCACAAACCGCTGCGTGAGCTTTGGCGGTTCTGGCTTGACAGACATACAAGCCATGTATTACACGCATACCAAAGAATTCTGATTTATTTACATATCTCGCAAATAAACTTTAAACTTTATTACATACATACAAATCTATATATACAAAAAATAATTAAATCAACATTTTCCATAATGCTGTAAAAATATACAAAAGTTGGTGAATTCTCTTTCCAACGACATCAAATGCATAAAAAAATTTATATAATATGATTAGAGAGACATTTTAGATATTATCCACGAACAGCTTATTTTAGACAATATTCTTTTAATAGAATATCTGTTTCTAAAACACAGCTTTTTAAACAGCAGAGTTTTTACAGTAATTTTTGAACTGAGATTTTATATCGTCGTAGTTGTCTCAAACGCAGATGAAATCAACAGTTTTGCTCGAAAGAGGATGAGGTAACAGAGATGAATGTAGTTAGGAGATTTTAGATGCTCAATTCATAAATAGAAAACTTCTTGTAAATACTTATGTTTTGAATGTGGTGTATGTTAATCTCATTTTTATATGATATATGTTTGGATGTAGCTTTTAGATATTTTTTAAAATTTAAACAATAAATTACTTAAATTTGAATAGTTTTATTTCACGAATACTCTCATTTATTATTCAATAAATAACTTATTAAATTATTTTTATTTGTATGGTATATTATTTAAATAAAGACTTTTTACCTAAACTTTAATTAAGTATAAATTTAATAATTGTTTTTATTTAATATCAATATATACATAAATTTAATGCATTTAAAAAAAAATTTAATGAACTAGTTATTACCTATTGATATTATTTAATTGTAACCAAGCTTTTTTATAACATATATATTATTTTATTTCTTTGATATAAAATGGTTAAAAAAGTTATTTAAAATTTATTCACTTGCTTGTTTGTTTATATTTATAAAATTATTTGCTAATAATTTTATTAGTGAATCCCTTTTTGTCCATGAATCACACAAAAAAAATAGGGCATGGAAAGGACTAAGAAAAGAGTGACATAGATAGAGAGAGAGAGAGAGAGAGAGAGAGAGAGAGAGAGAGAGGGAGCTATGAAAAGTTGAGTTAACTTAGTGACGAGCAAGACTTCAATAATCAGAATTGTGCTCTCATTTCTAAAGTTGGAGCCTCTGTTTTACATTTAATACCCCTTCTATAAAGGTTATACTTTCTTAAAAAATAAATATAGGTTTTCCTTGTGCCTAAGTCCCTCGAGATAAGTGGATGCCTTTTTTGGTCACATGATCATTAAGTTAGAATCTTTTGATAAGATATCCTCTTCATAATCAACTAAGCAGTGACTAATGACAAGGGTTCCCAATACTCGATACACTGTCTTTCGGCCCTGAGTACTTGACCTTAAGTACCAGTCCCGAGAATTCAACCCTGAGCACTTAGCCAACCATTGTTTGAGAATTTGACATCCTAAGTTCTTGGTTAAGCTTCTCTAGGCTTACCTTTCTAATAGACCTAAGTTGAGTTTACGAAGGCCCAAACTTTTGTACTTTGATGATCTCGGTAGTTGCTTCTGATTATACATATATATTTCTCTGATTTTCTTATTTCTTATAAAACTATAATGCAATAAGAAAGAGAATTAAATTTTAATTATTGAGAAATTTATTCTAAATGATACTTATGACGTGGACACTCTCTTGAATTCCAAATCCTAGCTCTTAAAAGAGTGATGAAACTTCCCTTGAGCTTGTTTGCACTGAAAAATCATTCATTACCTCTTAAATTTTGTTGCCTCTCGTTTGCCTAAATCCTCATGGCAAATCTTACACATTTGAACAAGGATATTCCAAACAAGGAACTGTTGCATGGCATGTTTATTAAGAAGAAATGATTGGCTGGTGGGAGCAGGAACAAGATAGCAGTGAAACGGAGGAATGAAGCTCAGCCCTCTAGCTAGGCAGAGATGTCGAGAATGACTCTCACAAAGGTTACCACATGGGTGGTCATCCGGGAAGTGTATCCATTTGCAAGAGATCTAACTAATGAGATGGCATTACAAGTGAATGTTTATGCTCCTGAGGTCATGATCGGCCATTAGAAGGCAGGAAGGCGAGAATGAACTTATATAATTTTGGTGGTTTTGGCTTATTTCAAATCAATAGGTACATTTAGGATGTAATTATTGTTCACCCAAGGATAAGACACACATTTCGTTTACTTCTCTTCTCTTGCTTTTAGAATAGTTTACAATTGGTGAATTTTGCAGTCTCGACCATTACATAGAGAATGTTGGTCAACTGAATCTAAGTGTGGCACCAAATGTCCTTATATGAGGAGATAGGTAAGCAGTTGAGGGTTTTGACCAGCCACTCTCTCCCTAATGAGGTTGAGAACTTTCGACTGCATCCTTTCACTGTTGTATATGCTAAGGAAATGGTCGATCGAGTGGAATGATTATGTAACTTATGGAGGGATGTTGCTGCCCTGAAGGAGATGGTTGTCAAATTGCACAAGGAGCGTGAAGACATGAGGGATACGTGTTTGGTGTTTCAGAATCATGTTGAGGTTCAAGGAGAATTTCTGCTAAAAAGGCTTATTTTGTCGGGTCACCTCCTGGCCGAGATTATTTCAGACCCCTGCGGAGTTGTTTTTTTTTTCTTTCTTAGTTCATTGTATGTGATTTTTTTTGAACCGTTCGTAATAAATTATAGAGTTTTATTTGAAAAAAATTTTATTTTCTCCGATTCAGTTTTGTGATGGTTTAAATGCTTTATTAAATGTGATTCTTTTTCATCTTGCATCAAAGGCAAGAAAATCGAATCTTGCATCTTGCATCTTGCATCTTGCATTTTGCTTTCTTGTCCTTTGATGGCTACAAATGTTCTCTTCATATAAAAAGGGTTTATGTTATATCATTTTCTCTTTTTCTATAAGGTTTCTCTATTTATTTTTACCTGGCATGCCTCCCCTTGCTTTAAACCACAACATTCATTTCAACTAACTACCCTGGTTCATCAAAGATAACCTATGAGCAGGTTCAACATGAACAAACTGAGGTATGTCTTCAATTAATCCATTCGGTTGAGAGTGGTGAAGAAGGACAATAAGATGAACTCTGAAACCAAGTTAGTATTATATGAAGATCAAATCATAATCATGTTGTGGATGCCACTGTGCTTGATATTATTTCACATCGTCAACTTCTATGGGGTCATTTCAGTCCAGGTGATGTCGAACTCGGCAGCTACTAAAAATCTCATTTATGTTGAGCAACTCGATGAGGGTAGTCATTCAGTAATGCTCTCAAATAGCACCTGGAAGGTTACCCAATGAGCATTAGTATTGGCTCAGGGTAAAAAAACTGACACACTATATATGACTACAGGTTTACTCTGCACTGTTGTTACTGCAGTTGCAAAGAGCACAACAGATTTGTGGCATTACAGGCTTAGTCACATGAATCAGAGGGACAAGAAAGAACTTCAGTCAAGTGGCAAGCTGTCAGAACTGAAGTCAGTTGATCTCATCATGTGTGAGAGTTGCATTATGGAGAAGTAGAAAAATGTCAGTTTCTTGAAAAGTGACAGAGCTCCAAAGGCAAGAAAATCTAATCTTGTACACACATATGTGTGAGGACCTTCTCCAGTGACATCTCATGAAAGCTTTTGTTATTATGTCACATTCATTGATGACCACAACAAAAAGGTACACACAAATACCGGCTCTCACTTCGAAGCTCCCACGTTCCCCTCACCAGAGGGCTAACATCTACACTTCAGCACCCAAACGATAAGACCAAATTGAGGATTTTAGTCTGTCACTCTAATATCTCCAATTCCACGCCCGATAATATTATTTTCCTATTTATTTGCACCCAACTTCCAAGGGCTTTGACCTCCCTGAATCTTGGATGTAATATTCACTTTAGTTGTAAAACTCAACATATTTTAACAAATCAATTGGCCAGATTGAAAGTAAATTAAAATCGAAGTGAAAAGATCATCACAATTTCTTAAACATTTTATTAGCTTTACCAATTCAAATTACTATTTCACAAATCTCGAGACAATGAGAAAGACAGAGAAAACTACTCAGATCTCATGGGGAAAACACAACAAAACTTGGAATTCATATATAAAATCAAAGTCATACGAACTATGACAAGTAAATAACTTATCTTTAATTTCTCCCCAAGAACACTCCTCAAAGTTCCTCTGAATCTCATCCTTTTCTTTACAACACACAGAATTCCTCTTCGAAGTAGCAAAGAGGAAGAAATCTCTCACTTTTCCTCCACTCTTACAATCTTTTGAAGAAATCCTCACAATTGTTACACACTATTGGAAATTCTATACACTAATGGAACTTCTCTAACCTCTGTGACCTCTCTAATTTTTTGCCAAAATTTTCTTTTAAAGTTGTGGATGAGCTTTCCCAAGAGTTGTCTAAGCATCCCTTCAAATTTTGGCATTATCCAAAGCTTGAGTAGGCATAACAGTCGAGCTCGCCGTCGGCGGCCTCGAGGGCGTCGTCGACGGACTTATGAAGAATTTTGCCTTGTAGCCTCGGGAGAAACTCGCCGTCAACGGAGTCGAGGGCGCCGTCGGCGGCCTAGTTCAAATTTCCACAATTTACTCCTTTTCGCTCCAAATTCGCTCATTTTTACATCTTTTTGCTCCAATGACCCTAATTCATCATTCCTGCAATAAAACATCAAAAATACTTTTCTTTAAAGTGCAATATCATCAAAAACAATATAAAATAAGTATGAAAATCTCAACATATTTTCTTTGGGTCAATGACCTCAAAAATAAGTGATCTTGGACTCGTTATATTCTTCTTGTCAAGACACTCCCTTTATCTATAAATATGTCAAATTTAGAGCTCATTCAACAATTTATTTAATGATCTAAAGCCTCCAAATGTGTTTTAATGGCTTGATTTGATTTTGATATGACTCATATTATATCAATTTTGGTANNCACAACAAAACTCGGAATTCATATATAAAATCAAAGTCATACGAACTACAACAAGTAAATAACTTATATTTAATTTCTCCCCAAGAACACTTCTCAAAGTTCCTCTAAATCTCTTCATTTCTTTACAACACATAAAATTCCTCTTCGAAGTAGCAAAGAGGAAGAAATCTTTCACTTTCCCTCCACTCTTACAATCTCTTGAAGAAATCCTCACAATTGTTACACACTATTGGAAATTCTATACACTAATGAAACCTCTCTAACCTTCAAGACCTCTCTAATTTTTGGCTAAAATTTTCTTTTAAAGTTGTGGATGAGTTTTCCCAAGAGTTGTCTAAGCATCCCTTCAAATTTTGGCATTATCCAAAGCTTGAGTAGGCATAACCGTCGAGCTCGCTGTCGGCGGCCTAGAGGGCGCCGTCGACGGACTTCTGAAGAATTTTGTCCTATAGCCTCGGGAAAAACTCGCCATCAACGGGGTCGAGGGCGCCATCGGTGGCCTAGTTCAAATTTCCATATTTTGGTCCTTTTCGCTCCAAATTCGCTCTTTTTGGCATTGTTCCAATGACCCTAATTCATCATTCATGCAACAAAACATCAAAAATATCTTTCTTTAAAGTGCAATATCATCAAAAACAATATAAAACATGTATGAAAATCTCAACATATTTTCCTTGGGTCAATGACCTCAAAAATAAGTGATCTTGGACTCGTTATATTCTTCTTGTCAAGACACTTCCTTTAACTATAAATATGTCAAATTTAGAGTTCATTCAACAATTTATTTAATGATCTAAAGCCTCCAAATGTGTTTTAATGGCTTGATTTGATTTTGATATGACTCATATTATATCAATTTTGGTATCATTAGGTTCATCTTATCGAGACGGTCGGTTGACTATAAGCTTGGTGAAAAGGAGGCTCTAGATGATCTTAAATTTGAATACAGAATGTTTATTACAAAAAAAATATAATCGAGATTGTGCTAGATGATAAAAAATTTATGGACCACATCAGTTATTATTCTTGAAAATAATTATGCCTAATGCTTTTAAAATTGGCAATTTTATTTCTAACCATAGCTTTGAAAACCAAATCAGAAAAAAATAAAATCAAGAACTTAAAGATTTAATCAAAATTAAATATAAATCAAAATAAATAATGAAAATTAATTTATTATAACTAAAACAATATAATAATAACATTCATTCATTCAACATATAATATTCTAATTGAGGACTAAATTATAAATAGTCGAAGGGGCAATTACATATATACCTCAAATTCTTTCATATATAAATTTATTATTCTCTCTTTTTTTATTTATAAAACCATATTCTTAATAGACTGCATGGTAAAGCTACAATCAGAGCTCTAATACGATGACATGCAGGTAGGATGGAAGTTTCCTCTAAAGTTTCTTACAGCAATACCTGTAAGGAATTGTAAATCATCATTGATTCTTATATCAAAATGTCTTAATAATTGCTATCACTAATGGAATAATGTCATAAAATCATAAATCTGTAAGAATAATAATAGTAATAAGGAACACCTTCTTGTGCATATAGTAATAATTCTGGGACATTCACTCATGGATCAAGCGCTTCACATGAAAATAGTGGGGGTTTCTCAAGAGCTTGGGGTGGAAAAGCTTTATTTTACGACTTGACTCAATTAAGTGTGGTGACCATCAAAAAACATTGGTCTAATATTTCAAAAATAATAATAATAAAAGGTTTTGTAAGAGTCACAACAACTTAAAAAGCAAGTTCTTCTGCAACAGCTTCACAACTTCAAATAGTTGCAATTGCCCCAAATAAACCCCAAGAGTTTATTTAGAGTGGTTACAAATTTTTTGTAAAATTGTTATAAAATTATATGGGAAAATAAAATTTAAGAAAACTGTTGTGAGAATTATGTATATTTATTTCTTACCAAAATAATCAAAAGTAACATATTTTAATTGTTATAATTGCATAGAACAATTCATGACATAAAAAATTTCTAAAAAAACAAAAATCTTCAAATAGAACTGTATTGCCAATTTGAAACTCAAAGTAGACATAAACTATCCCAAACAAATCCCACGATTAAGACAATATAATGTTGATCTAAACTCAACACTCTGCTCAAAATCGAGCCAAATCCAATCGAGCAATCTCAAGTAAGCATTACTTGACTGCTTATTTGTTCACTCAATCTCAACTATTCCAAAGACTGAGTCATTCTTTTCAAATCAATCCTAATTTGAACAACAATCAACAACATAGTATCATTATTGATTAGATCGAGTTGAGGAAGAATTCAGAAGAATATCCTTTCAGATTCATCACGGAATAGGATCACGTAGATTCGAGAAAACCAAACAAACTTATGAGCATAAACACAACAAAAAAACCAGAAAAACACATAAGAATTTTAGAGAAAAAAATCCGAGAACCGGAAAAAACCACAAAGCTACAACACAAGAAAAATTCCACCATAAAAATCAGAGTGTTTACATAGAATACACTCAATTTCCTCTCCACACTACAAGGAAACTTACAAGACCTCACTCACACCAAATTTTTCCTTCTTAGATCCGACGCGAGAAACACACATCGAAATTACTGAAATCCTCCTCTCTGATACTTCTCACCTTATCAAAATTTTTTGTCGAAGAACAACACAGAAAAACTTACATGCGCCGCTCAAATTCGTCCTTAAACCACAAATCGCATGATAAATGTTCTAAGCACATAAGCTCTCAAAATTGGGCACCTTAGTGCCAACGGCTCTGAAAGAAAAAAAACATGCCTAGGGGTGTAGGTGCAAGAGCTCCCGTACTGGGCACTTGAGCACCCAATATTGGGCACCTAAGCGCCCATGGGGGGCGCTTAAGCAACTCCCTCTCGGCTGCTCCAGAGGGAAGGGTGCAAGAGTGCCCGAATCATGGCTCATAAGCATCGACTACTCGGTCTGTGCAACATGTGGGTGCTTGAATTCAGGCTCTACCTTTTAACAATCTCCCACACGGAAACTGATAGCACCCAACACCAGTCCTCTATACCCACACCTCCATATGAATCACCTTCATAGTCACGTACGGTGGCGTGGCTCGCCGCCGGTCTCAACATTCATGAAATTCAACTGAAGCCAAGCATAGCTTCTGTTCCTCAACAATCCACCTTCATCAACATATCCACAAGATTCTGAGTTGTGTGTATCTTCTCCAGGAACAACTGTTCATCTTCTAGGAGAGAGCAAAAAAAATAATACATCAGTTGAATGTGTTTCATCCTAGCATGAAAAGTATTATTCTTCGCAAGGTGAATTGTACTCATGCTATCACTATGAAGCATTCCAATTCCTTGCTCCTTGCCTGCCATGAAACTCTGTAGCCAAATCAACTTGTGAGCATTAGTGATAAAAATGTATTCGACTTCCGTAGTTGAAAATGCAATGACCTTTTACAACTTGGAAACCCAACTATCCATTGTGTTCCTCAATGTAAGGAAATGCCCTATTGTACTCCTACTATGCACATCTCCTCCCATATCTGAATCTGTAAATTCCAGTAGAATGATCCCTGCACTTCCATAGCAAAGTGTTATGTTGATTATTCCACTCAAGTACCTGAAAATACACATTACCGCCTCCCAAAAATGTCTCTCTAGATTGCCCATATACTTACTGACCGCTCTAATTGCATATGCAATATCGAATATGGTACAAATCAAAGCGTACATCAAACTTCCAACAACTAAAGTATATAAAGTTCTCTCCATCTGAGCTTTCTCTGTTTCAGAGTTAGGCGATAGCTCCGTAGATAGTTTGAAGTGACTACTTAAGGGGTGCAAACTAGTTTTGCCTCTCCCATGTTGAACATTTATAGGATCTTCTCAACATACTTTGCCTAAGAACTTCAGTAATCATGCACTCTTGTCCTTGCTAATTCTCATCTTAAGGATTTTCCTGGTTGGACCTAAATCTTTTATCTCAAACTCACTTGATAACTGTTTCTTCAAGTCCTTGATTTTCTCCATATCTACCCCTGCAATAAATATGGTATCCACATACAAAAGAAGCATGGTATAAAAATTACTAGAGTGTTTAATGAAGCAACAGTGATTTTTCAAACACTTCATGCATCCACTGTCTAGCATGAACATGTCAAAACTCCTATACCACTATTTCGGGGCCTACTTCAAGCCATAGATGCTCTTCTTCAATATGCAGACCAAACCTTCTTTGTCTGAAACCTTATGTCCCTCCGGTTGCACCATGTATAGTTCCTCCTCCATATCTCTATGTAAGAAAGCTAATTTTACATCCATTTGTTCCGGTTGTAGATTTTCCTCTGTTATCAGACTCCGTACAACCCTGATAGTTGTCATTTTCACCACTTGAGAAAAGATCTTTGTACAATACACTCCTTTCTGTTGAAAACCCTTCACAATAAGTCTTTCTTTGTAGTCTGACTCATCTTTAAACAAGTAAACCTACTTGTTGTTTAGTGCTCTTTTACCATATAATAATATTGTCAAACCCCAAATCTAATTTGATTTTAAACACCGCATTTCTTCATCCATAAAAAGCTTCCAATTTCTTGAATCTTCAACTTAAGTGTCATCCTCAAAGCATTCAGATTCACCACTATTGGTTAGAAACAAATAGTGAAACGAAGGAGAGTAGCAGTGTACGAGTTGTATCACTCTGCTGAATATTCTAACTTCTAAAACAGGTGACTAAGGAGCTTCTAGTGCTCCTTCTAATCGAGCACAACTTTCTCCAATTTCTTGATCACAAGTGACTTTTATCTTAATATAATTGGACTCTTCGGAAGTAACTGACAGGCTGTCCTGAGTTCATATCATTTTTATGTACATCTCCATCTCATTGAAAGTGACATCTGTGTTCCTGATGATTTTTTTTTATTTTGACAACTCATAACTGAAACCCAAACTCATCTGAGCAATATCCAATGAAGGTGCACTCATACATATTTTGAGTAAAGCCGGACCTTGCATCAATATGCACATATGCAAAACACCAAATTACTCTTAAATAAGATATATTAACCTTTTTGTCGCTACATGCTTCTTCTGGTAAGCATTTCTATAAAGGTACATATGGACAATGGTTAATCAGATAAACTAACATTATTTTTTGCTTCAGCCCAAAACTGTTAGGACAAGCCTGCATGTAGTATCATGCTCCTAGCACGCTCCATGATTGTTCTATTCATACGCTCAACCACACCATTCTGTCGTGATGTCTTTGGGATAGTGAACTCATGCATGACCCCCTCTACAACACACAAATTTTAGAAGTTATGATCATGGCACTCGCCTCCATTATCTGATTTGAGACACTTCTGTTTCAAGTTTGTCTCATTTTCTATCATAGTCTTCCACTTCTTAAAGACTTCAAATACATTAGATTTTTTGCTTTAAGAAATAAACACATATCTTTCTCGTGTGATCATAAAAAACGTAACAAAATAGTGAGAACCTCAAATGGATTGAACCAGAGCAAGACCCCATACATCAGTATGCACTATCTCCAATTTCTTTAATTTCACCACCGATCCGCTCTTAGAGAAAGAGACTTTCTACTGTCTGCATATATAAAATTTTCACATAACTTTAGATCAATTGATTTCAAATCATGATGCTTATTTTTAGAAAGTAGAAACTCCATACCTCTCTCAGTCATATGGCCAAGCCTAAGGTGCCACATACCTGCATCAACCTTGGTTCCAACCACATGAATGAAATCAATCATTTCATTGATCAAGTAAAGAGTGCCTTCAATATTGTTCCGAGCCACCACCAGTTCCCCCTAATTACCTTCCATGAATCAGCTGTGAAAGTAGTGACGAGTATTGACTTTGTCAGCTGGTTCATAAAAAAAGGGATTTCCTCCATACTTGAAACATGTCCAACTTCAGTAAGCTTCCAAACTATTTTATCTGACAACCTTATATCCACATCACATTTCGCTACAATACTGAAGGCCTCGTTATCTCCTAGATAAACCTTCCCTGGATTACTATGAGTATAGTTTTTAAACATTGCTTTATCCGCGAACATATGAAAATAGGCACAGAAATCTATTATCCAAGATTCAATAATTACTAGAGATAACACTAGAGAGTCATTTTAGATTTCACCTGTAGAGACATTTGTAGATAGATTTCTTTCCCATTATCTAACACCAACTTTCTTTAGAGCTTTACTGTCTTTCTTGAAATGTCCTTTCTTAACTCAATTCCAACATTTTCTTTTGTTATTTCCTCCGCTTGACCTGGACTTTCCTTTCCTATACTTGAATGTGCCTCTGCTCGTATTCTTGTCCAAAAGTTTTAGTTTTCAACATTTAATGTGAAATCTGAAGATCCGCCATTCACAACTTTTCTGTGAAATTCTTCATTCAGCATTAGACCCATGATGTCATAGAAGTTCAACTTCAAATTCTTTGAAGAATTACCCACCGTCCTGCCAAATCATTTTAACTGTTCGACAATGAAATTAGTATCACCGGTGTTCTGATCTCATCATCAAACATGATCCCCACAGAACACAACTAACTCGTCACAGTATTGAAATTATTCAAATGTTCTGTTATTGAAATGTCTTCTACTATTTTCATGTTGAACAACTGCTTCATCAGAAGAACCTTTTTGAAAGCAGAAGATTTTTCATACATCTTTGTCAGTATTACCATAAGATCCACCATAATTTTCTCATTTACGTAATTGAATGCAACATATGAGAAAAGTGATAATAGAGACAAACCTAATGTCGTTCAATCCAACAATTCTCATTCCTCCATAGGCATATACTCGGGCTTCTTGGTAATTCCTTGTAGTGACAACTATGACTTGTTCTGATGCAGCAAATCCTCTACTTGCATCTTCCAGACTGCAAAGTTCGTCCCATTGAACTTCTCTTCTTTGAACCTTACTTCGTCGTCCATTGCTCCCACTTGAATCAAACCATGCTCTGATATCACTATGTTGAGGAAGAACTTAGAAGAATCACCTTCAAGATACACCATGGAATATGATCGCATGATTCAAGAAAACCAGAACAAACTTATGAACAAAAACACATCAAAAGCAAATAAAAAAAGAACACAAGAATTTAACGTGAAAAAAAATTGATAATGGGAAAAAAACCATGAAACTACATCACCAGAAAAATTTCACTATGAAAATCAGAGAGTTCTCTCCACACTACAAGGAAACTTGCAAGACCTCACTCCAAACCTTTCTCCAATCTGACGCAAGAAACACATCAAAATCATTGAAATTTTCCTCTTTGATTCTTACATTCATTAGAATTTTTGTCGAAGAACGCACAAGAAGGCTTACATATGTCACTTAAATTTGTCCTTAAAACCACAAATCACGTGATAACTATTCTGGATGCATAAGCTCCCAAAATTGGGTACCTTAGTCGGCAAGGAAAAAGAACACACACATGGGGGCGCAGGCGCAGAAGTGCCCAAAGTGGGTGTGATGCTTGAGCGCCCAATATCGGGTGCCTAAGCGCCCATAGGGGTTTGCTTGAGCACCGCTCTCTCGATTGCTCCGGAGGGAAGAGCGCAAGCGCACCCGAATCATGGTGGATAGGCGTTGGCCGCTCGATCTGTGCAACCTGTGGGTGCTCGAAATCAGACGCTGGCCGCTCGATTTGTGCAGCCAGTGGGTGCTCGAAATCAGGCTCACACATGCATAAACATTTCAATTTGATCTCGGCAACTCATTAGTTGTCAAGCAAATTTTATGTCCTTGATGATTTTAAAAAAATCAAATTTCAAGTAGAATCAAGATTCATATTAAAACATTTGGGTCAAAACGTTATGGCAAAAAAATTTAAAGCTAACATATCTTTCGATATTCAGTTGACATTTGTTTGAGTCACAGTCATATCTATATTTTGCATTTATAGATGTTGAATCTTCAAATAACCAATCAATTTAGCCTCCATATGGATCAGCAGTATGAAAAAAATTCAAAAAATTGAAATAGAAAAAATAAAACTATTCAGCTTATACTTATCATTAACTCTTCAACTTTTTCGTTGATTATCATCATCAAATGATTTTGCTGATTCAAAATTAAAATCAAGTGGCTTTTGAAGCTTCCGACGGTGGCGAACATCATATTCTTCATATCCATCCATCTGCCACATAAAATTTCACGTGCTCATTAAAAAGGAAGGTATGAGAATGAACAATTTGTACAATTTCTCATAATAATTATGGAGATGCAGTTGGCTCAGGTAGTTAGCTTTTCTCTACCATCCGATTTGCTTTCAACGACCGAGATTAAATTCAACAAAATCAAAAGAATAAGAGATATCACTCAATTTTTATGCATTTACATAACAAACAAATAAACATCAATTTTTACACATATGCCACTTCATCTATACATGAAAAGGTGTACATTACTTTTTTAAAAGTAAAAATAATGTTTTTGATGTGTATCAAAGATTTGGTTGGCGTAAATGTAAGAAAATAGAGTTTAGGTGTTAGATATGTAAATATATAAGAATTGGTGGTATGTACAGAAATGCCCCCAAAAAGTTTTGAGAAATAATTTCTAGATTCAATCTCAGCAATTCATAATAAATTAAGCGGTTTCAATACCTGACGAAGATGACTAACTGTGATTCCTGTGAAATCAACATCAAGTAAAATCAGTTCTCTGCACATTTCAAACAAATTTGAAGGAAGCGAATTTAGGCCACCATTGTTATCTAGATGCAAAATCTGTAAAAGAAAAATGTCAGCTTTCAAGCAGCGAGAAGTTAAAGCACCAAATCACAAATGAAATATAAGGATTAACGCAATTAAATGAATAAATTCAAGAAGGAACAATGTCGTGATTAGCTCCACCGAAACAAATAGAATAAATTCAGTGGGCATCAGATGAAAATTCGAATTTTGAATTATAGAGGTGAAGTAGAAAATAAAATTTACTAAATATGCCATCTAAATTAGTCAAAACTATTTTTAAAATTGATATTCATATGAACGGTGAAAAAATACCAATGATCTAAAAGATAAATGGATGAAGCCAGAGAATTGAAACTTTATTTAGGAAATGCCTCACTATTTTTAGCTGCCAATGATGACCACTTCCTAAATGAAAGACTATGCTACACAAATTCAGATTATTACTACTGCTACTCCAAATTCAGATATATGGCTAAATTGCTAGCTAGACCATTTACTAAAAAAAAAAAACAAACAATCTACCAAATTGTTATTGCATACTTGATTAAATACAAACTTGACACTAAATTTTCTGAATAATTTGTACTGATGTTCTTTTTATAAAAAAAAGATTTACATACATACCAATTAATTCTTTATGAATTTACATAAATAACACCTAAACTTCAATGTTTACATATATGCCAACTTACCTACACATGAAAAGGTATATTTCACTCTTTTAAAGTAAAATGGTGGAATTTTTTATGTGATAAGAAAGAATTGGGTCTTATAAATCTACGAAATAAGTTCAGGTATGAGATGTAAATACACAGGAATTGGGTGGTATATATGTAAATGTCCCTACAGAAAACATGCTAGTTGCAGCTGCAAAAAGAAGCAGACCTTCAAACTTTTTAAATTTGCAAATGTTTCTGGTAATTTGGTCAAACAATTATTTGAGAAATCTATCTGCATAATTAGAGTAAAAAAGATGTTAGCTGTGACACACATGATAATTGCTTGCTTATATTAATTGCAACTCATGGAAGGAAATTAAAAAAAAAAGAAAAAAGAAGTAGAACCTCAGCAAGGGAGGAACAATTTCCAATTGTTGCAGGCACCGAGCTTATACTGCCAGTCAACAATAAAAGTCAACTAAAGAAAATGTGTTCAGTCTACAAAGCAAGCCATCCCGCCATGTTCAAATAATAAGATGAAGATTTACATAGATACCACTCAATTCCTACATATTTACATATCTAACACCGAAATTACAATTTCTACATGCATAACACCTTACCTATGCATGAAAAGGTGTATTTCACTTTTTAAAAGTTAAAATGTAAAAATTTTTTATGTTATATGAAAGACTTGGTTGTTTTCCTTAAAAAAAAAGGGGGCATTATCATAATAGCACACAATTTTTATGTATTTACATATCTCACACCTATACTTTCATATCACATCAAAAACATCACTACTATCACTTTTTAAAAGTTGAATACAGCTTTTTAAGCATAAATTTAAAGCACCAAAGTACAATATATGTAAATATGAAAGTTTAGGTGCGAGATATGTAAATACATAAGAATTGTGTGCTAAGTATGTAGATTTCGAAAAATAAAATTTAGGTGTTAGATATGTAAATACAGAAGAATTGTGCGGTATGTATGAAAATGACCCTTATTTTATTCCTTCTATAAGTTTCATGGGATTACAATTATATATAATTTAAATATGAGTAAGGACATCAACTAGAACAGATAACTAATTTTCAAGTTGTGAGATATGTGGTAAATATTCCCAAAGACATTAAATAAAATAGAAAAAAAAAACAAATTCACTCGATGATGAGGAAATGTATAGTTATTATGAAGTGTACTAGTTGTATATTAAATGCTACCTATTGCAGCTTGCCTTAAGAACTCGAAGCTGATTCAGACAACCTAGTTCATCCGGTATGCATGTTAACTTGTTCTTTGCAATATGGAGTTGAGTAAGAGAGGTCAAGCTACCGACAGAAGGTGGCAAAGTAGCTAATCTGTTAAATAAAATGAAATGAAATCGCTATTAGTTAAAATTTCATAAAATAAACGAAATTGGTGAAAATCACATAAATATAAGCAACTTTAGTCATAAATTGAAACAACTTAATTTATTAGAGATACAAGTATTCTACTATGTCAGTGTCTAGCCTAAGGGCAATTTTGTCTTTAATTAGCCTAACAACAATTTAGTCATTTGTTATTTATTATTATTTACTATAAAAAGACTCTAATAGATTTAGGGTATGCATGATTTTCTACCTCTTGAATTGTAGGAATTGGAAGAGATCACCTGTCAGAGTTTAATTAAGTTGATTAAACTTATCACATCAAAAATTTATATCTTCTCATGTGTTTTAAATAAATGCATAGTATTATATATCGAATCGATCTATTTTAGAAAATGACAAGAAATTTGAATTTACTGAAAACTGTTTAAATGCCTTTGAGTTATTAAAAGAAAAACTAATCACAACCCCTATAACCGTTTCACCCAACTGAGAGAAACCAATCGAACTGATATGCGATGCTAGTAATTATGCTATTGAAGCTGTTCTTGGACAAAGATATGATAAGATTTTTCAAGTTATATACTACGCTAGTAAAACTCTTAACGATGCCCAAAAAATATCAACCAAATAGGTAGAACCATCACATTAGAACAGTCTCCATCAATTCACGTTCATATAACAACTTTAACCCCCCTTGAATATCAAGGAATAAAATTACCAACAGTTACCTCAAATTTTGGGTGTTACACCAAAAGAGTTAGCCTTCATGTCAGGAATTTGAGTTTGACATAAGACTTGTACTTTTTGTTAAATAATTTCAAAATAAAGGAGAGTTAAATTGTCTTCATTGTTTTCTAGAAGTCAAGGGTTCAATTGAAAAAAATGATTTATGAAAAAAGTCATGGACACAAACATAAAGAACTAGAATTTCAGTCACTGAAATAAAGGAAGACAAAAGTGTTTCTTAAAAAGTGTGGAGCAAGTTCAGGCTGTCTAAGGGCACACTTCCACATGATAGTACCCTCAAAAAGCCATGGACTAATACAAGTTGTTTGTTTCTTTGCGAAGTAAATGCTCTTAAGTATTCTATCAGTTTGTCCTACAAATTAACTCGGGTAGTAAGCTTGGAGAAACACTGAAGCAGATTTGGTAGCAAGACTAACAATGCATACAAAAAACTATAAATAAATTGCACAAGCCAAAATTATTTAAGAAAGAATAGTTATCAAGACTTAAAAACTAAATGGAGTTTCAAATCTAGTTAAATTTCATAATTTTTTCGCTGATTTGCTTGTAAGCTCCTGAGCAAACTAACTTAAAAGTATCTGAAAACAGACTTGCCTGTTACTGTTAAAAGATAATATTGTTAAAGACTTCAACTGCATAAGGCCATCCCAGTTAATCTTCTCATCAGATAAATCATTTGAATTCAGGTAAAGTTTCTGCACAATAGACATAAAATACTCTCTGTTTAACATTTCGTGAGGCAAACGCTCCAAGGCGAATCAAATCTTCAAAGCGACTTTCAACAAGTAGAAAAAGTAAGCTTAAAACCAACTTAAAACATGTATAATAAGAAACATACATTCAACGACTTTAAAGTACCAATTTTCTCTGGCAATTCTTGAATGTGATTGTTGCTGATATCCAATATTCTAATATACGATGCACAATTCCAGACTTCATCAGGAATATCCTGCAAGTTTAACATAAAAAGATGCTTTTAAGTACTAACCAGCGGTGCAGCAAAAAAAGAGGATATTTACGAGTCATCAAAAAGGATAAAGAAGCAATAAAATAGTTTTGCTTACCACCAATTAGAATCACAGTTGAATATTGGTTAAACACAGATAAATTATTTTGTTCTGATGATGATATCTCACTTATACGAAAAAAATGCAGAAACAAAGAAATTCACATAATAAATGATTTATGTGGATCAGTATTAAATTGATTCGCCTACATCCACGGAAAGGTAGATTCCACTAACATCATATGGGGAGAAAGAAAACAGCTTGGGGTTACAACTTCTACACTTCTCACCATGACTCTCTCATGAGCACTAAGTCCTCTTTTATAAGGCCATAACTAAAGCCAAAAAACTAAATTATCCTTAATTATAATAAAAGCCACAAATATAGCAACCTCCATTTCATGTCTTACTTTCAGATAAGTGAGAGATGATTAAATGAGCTCCAAACTCCAAATCAGTTGCACCAAGATGATTAGTCATGCACCCTCCTCCAGAAGCGATCATTTCAAACAAAACTTTCCTATTTCCATTTAAAAAGAATTTCCATTTTCCTATTTTGGAAACCAAATTCTTAAAAAAAATTTCCTTTTAAAAAATTCATTTTAGAAAATAATTTCCTTTTCCAGAAGACCTTCATTCGAAATTACCTGAATTTACCTTTCTTAAGAAAAAATATTTCTTTTTTTTCTTCTCTGTTATCCATGCAATCTTCTGCCTTTCCGTAAAGCTGCCGTCGAACCCCATGAGCTCATCGGACCCCACTAGTATGTCGTCGGAGCCGATGCCAGAACAAAACTCACCGGACTTGCTCTTGAGCCGAGCCTCTTCCTACTTGTCGGACATTTACATCTAAGTCATCGAATTGCCACAGGTCTGTCGCCAAACCTATGAATCTGCCGGCAAAACATTTGACCACCTGTTGCAGAAAACAACGGCAATACACACCAAATTTGCTGTTGTCGAAGCCGAACCATGCTCCAATCACGAACTCAATGCTCTAATATCAATTGTTATGCAAAAAAAATGTGAAAACGAAAAATTTCACACAACAAAAATCAAACACAAACGATTTATGTGGTTCAACATTAAATTGATTCACCTACGTCTACGGCGAGGGAGCTTCCCCTAGCACCGGATAGGGAGAAAGAAAACAACTTATTATTACAACTTCTACATTTCTCACCATGACTCTCTCATGAAACCTAAGTCCCCATTTATATAGAGGATGATTAGAGCATACAGGTAAATGAAGCAAAAGAGCACATAACCCTAATTACAATAAAGTCAAGAAATACAACAATCTCTGCTAAAGTTAAAATAGCAAATGGATTTATGTTCATACAATTGGTGTATAAAATGCCGCTAAAGCTAACTCATTGAAGGATAAATGATCAATCGTACTAAGTTTAGGCAACTACAATTCTCTAAGGGAAATTTGATTCACTCATACATTGGATGTTATATTATATCAAAATAATCATCACTAGTTTGGCTTATTGAAGTCTTAAAATTTCAACAATTTAGATATCAATTTAACCAAGATGGCCACAAAAAAAAAAACAGCAAATTCATCCTGATCGGTACAAGATTTCAGGAAAACAAAAAAAAAAGAACATATGTGATTACTATATATATATATATATATATATATATATAAGCCAAATGTAGATATTAGTCTAACCAAGGCGACAATCATATATCGGAAAAAATTTAAGAATAAAAACAATATTGGAATTAGTGTCAATATTTTCAGCTATTGAGTTTAACATCCTGATCGGTACAAGATTTCAGGAAAACAAAAAAAAAAGAACATATGTGATTACTATATATATATATATATATATATATATATGCCAAATGTAGATATTAGTCTAACCAAGGCGACAATCATATATCGGAAAAAATTTAAGAATAAAAACAATATTGGAATTAGTGTCAATATTTTCAGCTATTGAGTTTAACACTAATGAAGTAGTTTTGAATATAAAATATATTCAACGCCCAAATAAGCAAGGTAAAAAATTACTAAACACAACACCAAGAATCAAATGCAAGCTAATAAGTTCAAAAGGGCTATGATGTTCAAAGAAATTGAGTTGGTATGGATCATATTGAAGGAGTGATTTCCTATAGGTTTATTTAGAAGCTTAAGGCTAGAGCTAATAGCCCATTTGGGATTGTTAAAAATCATAATGACAACGCCTACAAGATTAATCTACTAGCAGACTATATGCTACTTCTAATGTCGTTGACTAATCATTGTACTACGAGGAGTTGAATAATTCCAAAGAATAAGTTGAAGTCTCTCTTACCTGAGAAAAGTGACGTAGAATCGTCAATTTCACAGAACTCTCGTGTATGCGGGAATTAGGACGAGATTCCATTCGAGAAGTCCAATAGTGGAACTTTCCCGTTTGGTTCTTCTGTCAGACCCCGGGGCCCCCTTTCTATACTATATGAGGCCTAAATAGAGTTATTTATAAGGGAGACTATTTAAAAGTTGTTATTTCATATTTTTGAGAACTTTTGCTTTGGTTTATGTATTAGAGACTACTTTTCTCTAATTTTCTCCATTTGATTGTTGCATCTTTTGATTTCTCTCATTTTATGTGCTTGTAACTTGATTGGATTGAGGTGATGATCTCTTCTAAATGTCCAAATACCTCTTAGAACGCCGCACCTGCTGCCAAGTGCTGTTTGACCGCAGAATTATGTTGTTTCCCCGCAATTAGACAGCCCTCCAACCGCCAATTACACCGAACTTCAGCCTTCATCACTCCCTCATCCACTCTCCATCCTATTACTCTCCTAACCCAGCCCTCAATCCATCTTGGAACCCGAATAGTCATCATTTTCCCAGCCTTCCATAAATCATAACCAATCCACCATCTTTCGACAACCCCAATAGCTTCTTAACCCCACCCAATCAAAAGCACTAAATAAGAATGAAAGGAGAATGATGACTCGTAATTGCAACAAGAAGAAATGATGACCTCTTATCCAACATCCCAGAAGTGTGGAACATGTAAGGTGGGTTGTTACATTCATATCCTCCATTTAGCTCAATCATTTGGGAGAGTTGTTTAGCCATTGGGTTTCAACTATTTGGACAAGGTTGAGGGGCAGCAATGATTGTTGGAAAAAGTGAAAATCCTATTATGAGTATGGCTAAATAGGTAGAGTCACCTTCTAACACAACAGGTATGTCCAAAACATATAAACTAGTAAGTTGTGCATTCTGCCCCTCTTACTGGTTCAGATTTTTGAGGTAAGTGATAAATACCTACTGGTTCAGATTTTTTAGGTAAGTGGTAAATACCAATGGTTGTTTAAACACTCTACCCATTTCCTTAATATTTTATTTTTTTGTAAAGTAGTTTGCTTTTAATCATATGAAATGTTAAATTCAAATTTAATATTTATTGTACATATATACTGAATTTTTGTTGAATTGGCAGATAATAGATTCAAGGACATTTATTTTTCTCCATTAAAGGGCACATCTATCTTGCAACAACTTGTTATACAAACCATAGCTCAAATTCTTTCATTTAAAATAATAAAATGAAAAGTTCTTTGAGCTTGAATAGGATTTGAATAATTATTGTTAGAAGGGAGTCATCATAAGCTACAAAGGACATATCTGGATCGAGATAAAAACACTTAAAATAATCACCTGGAATATTTGATAAATATAAACCAACTCTCTCCAAGAGATAGGCCATATTCATCCATGCAAATATACATATAAAAACTGATTCTTAGAAAAAACAATGATACTTCATACCTTCAAGTTGCGCTTTCCCAAAAATACAACACCACTTATCCTCCAACGTTGAGATGGATTTCCTCCCATAGACAATGCAACTAAAGGATGTGTCTTCATTAAGTTTGGTACAGCAGATGACGCAGTTTTTGTAAGCGGCGAATCCTATTCAATATTATAAGCCAAAATAGAAAAATAGATTGCATAGTTAGAATGCAATTATAAAAATATATAAATGAGATCCAAAGAAAAGAAAAAACCTAAGAGCTCCCACCACAAGCCATGAAGCTAAAAAAGAAAAAACATGACAAAGAATTTGATTAAATAGACTAAATGCCCTTTAACTATCGGATCAACTGACATGCAGTAAATACTTCAGCCTTCTTTGGGATCAATTTTGTTTTATTTTTATTTTTATTCTTGTTTTTATTTTTCCTTTTTCTTTTAATATATTTGATTAGTGTGTGATACATTTCAAGGGCTCGTAGAAGGTGTGAAAGAATAAAAGAAAGGGATAGGTAGGTTGTAGGAAGGGTGAGGGAAGTGAGACAATGGATGTCGGCTGAAATCGAGCGTGAACCGTTAAAGGACAGCAAGCCGGAAGTAGAAATTGTCGTTTTCTGCTCTCAAAAATCAGTAGACAGCAAGTTGTACCATAAAAAAAGCCTTCGAACGTCCGAGAGATATCACCACCTCGATCATATCATGTTACAAACACACCATTTGAAAGAAATTTAAGAATACAACGCTCCAATAAGGACAATTAGGAGAAAAATCTCTAAATAACACAGCAATAGCCAAAAAGCCTCAAAATAAAAAAAATAACAAGATATAGGTAGTTTTCTTGCAGAAAATAACATAATTAAAAATAGGAAATAAATAAAAAAAGAACGAAAATCAAACATAATTTGATAATAGACTGAAGTCGCTTGGTTTGGTCTCTTCTGTGACCGCAAAAATCTTCAATTTTAGGAGATCATGGAATTACAAGAATGGGGTTGCGGAAATCATACAGTCAGGATTGATCGTGGAGATCACATGAACCAGATCGCGAGATGCTCGCTCTCACGTCATTCTCCCCAATTAAGCAAGGTATTTTCTTTTTTCTCTGTAGGCTTCTAGACTCGATATACCATCATATCAAAGTCATTATACTATTTTGGTTGCGAAAGCCGCTGTACAAAGTCTATGCTCACATCCACACAAGACAACTCTGAAACATGTATGTCTTTCTAGAGTCTGTCCTCATAAAATAAATAATCATTCTTTAAAATAATATGAGCTAGAAATGCATATAGACGGGTACTCTCACGAACCAAGCCTCGAGACAATAAATCTATAACATGCTTCCACCACTTCTCATACTCGATTAGGCACATTCTAAAAAGAAGTTTGTCTAGAGGAACTAACTCTGGAAGAGAATCTCTGACATCTTGAACCCCTCCCAGTTGGCAACCACCCAAGAGGTAAAGCGTTGGCCATGATATCCAACAACTCCCTCAATAGGGGCTGCCTCTTTCTGGTATTGACTTCTCAGACTCACTACCTTCTAGAAGAATCTAATTCTAATTCAGTTGAAACATATCTCGGAGGCTCAGTCTAAATCCCTAGTCTCTCTTCCTCTTCAACAGGAAGTTGAGACTCATCTCGGACGTCTTCATCCTCTCCTATGTCATTGTTACAACCTAACCTGATAACTTAGAATAAACCAAATCAGGAACAACATTCAAACGGTATTAACCTTTCTTTTAAATCATTCAATAATCAAACATAATTTCTAATAATAAAAAGAGACATTAAAAATTACAATAAACACTAAATGAAAATTTAAATCATTCAGAAAAACAACAAAATCTACAAGTAAAATAACAATTCAAACCAACACACAATAGTATATCACTACACATAAGTAAACAATACAATAATTACAACAACAATATAAGCAGTAGTCCTATAAACTAAATCACTCATGTCAGACATAGAAATCTTCAATTTATTCTAAAAAAAACTAAATTCAACAATAAATTTCCCACCACTTAGAAAGCATTTACAATCTTATTATGTATTAAATTAATATGCAAATGTTATGCATGAATGTTTTAAGGGTGTGAAATTTATTGATAAATAAAAAACAATAAGCTTTTATTTCTAATTGAACCCTTTCCGTTATAATTTAAGTATTTATCATTTTCAATCTTCTTAAGAAGTCACAATTACCTTCATTACTAAAAGTATTTCAAAATTGTACCCATAAGTACTCTCAAAATTTTTGCACCCGAAGTTACATCTTTATCATTCACTTTCCTTTCTTCGTGCACAGATACATCACATCCTCCGACGATACCATTTAGAAGTAATCCTAAAAGACTAAACCTTCATATTTCATTTTCTTTAAAATACTCCTTCTAAAGATATTGAATAATCATCTTCCCTTCTTATTATCTCATTTCATTCATTTTAATAATTATTTTAACTTACAACATGTAATATAATTATAAAAATAGGCATTTGAAGCAATGAAGAGAGTCGTTATTAAATAAAACATCAATTGAATACTTATAAGAAAATAATTACTCACATTTATCTTAAAAGACCTTTGTAAGAACTTATTCCCTGACTTCACCTCCTCTGAATATTACATGCATCAGTTAAAAAGTGCATATATTTATAAGAATTTCATCCTAAAAAGAAAGACTTAAATAGAGCTAATTTTTTAAAAATATTTTTCTTTCAAATACCTTCCAAATAAAAAACTCTTCCAAGTCTTACCACTAATTCTGCTCATAAAACTGAAAATATGTCTAACGACACAATTAAAAATGACACATATAAATAAGTACAAAAATCCTTACCTCAAAAGGCTTGATTTATTTTCCTATACATAATCTCTTTTCCCCTTACACTTAGATTTGATTCAGTATTTGATTTCATTTAGCATTTTATTTTTCTTCCTTTAATTTCTAATTAATTTAAACCAATTGTTAGCATTTTGTAAATAAACATATAATTTAAATTCAATTAATTAAACTTAATAAAATCCTAGAAACCTTATTAAATCATTCGATCGCACGCTAACTCTCGATTGAGAACTCTATCCCGCACGCACGAGCTGACTCCCTTCTCTTCCTTCTTCCTCTTATTCGATGAGACACGAAACCAAGCACAATGTTGCCTCCTTCTCCTTCCTTCTCCTTCCTTCTCCTTCCTTCGGTTAGGGCACGACATCGCCTACTCCTTTGGCTAGGCAAGCATCGAAGCCTCCCACACACACACAAACAGTGAATCTTTTGTTTCTCTATCTTCTTCTTTCTTTTTCCTTCTCCTGTTTATCAATCTCTTTGCTCTCCCCTCCGCTCTCATGGTTTTGTTGGTTCGAAAGGGGTATAGATCTACTAAGTCGTAACTGAAAAGTTGAGCTTATCCTTGGTATTTTAATTATTAGAATAATTATTGAAATTTTAATTATTATAGTCACTGCCCCTTTTTCCAATTGCTCCCTGCTCAATGAAAGAGATAATCCTCATGTTCGGGTAATCCAATGTGTTGACCCCAAAACTACGGCACTCAACGCACAACTGGGATGGATTTGTGAGCGATGATTGGCTCTACCTGTTATCCCCTCTTAGTGGATGGTCTACTAGGTGTATACTTGTTGCTTGATCCTGGGATCGAGCTCTGTCGACGTTTGACAAACCCGACATCAACACATGGGGACCTTGGAGATTTATTGCAAAATGGTTTACCAATGTTGGCATGCACAAAATGCGAAAAAACATGACATGCCTTTTGGTACTGCTACTGTTCTAGCCTCTACTTGTCTTGAAGCTTTGCCCACAATCCACAACTTCCAACTTCTGGAGCAATGGGACACAAATCAGTCCGATAGACTATCACAAACTCCTTTTTGGTGTCCCCCCTCTCGGTTGGCTCAAGAGCAACTTTGACGGGGCCCTTCTTCCCTCTACATGGATGACGTTGGTTTGGTTATTAAAGATGAGAAAGATGACATTATTTTGGCGGCGGGTCATCTGGTGGAACATTGGGACAGCACACGTGGAACTTGGGGCAATATTATCTATCAAGAATCATGTGGAACCATGGATGTATAAAGTCAAAAGTATTATCATTGAGAGCAATAACCAAAATATTATCGGCACTCTGCAACAATCTCTGCTTGCTAACACTTGGAAGATTCAAACACTTGAAGTGGAAGAATTCTCTTTTTTAGCTTCCTTCAAAAAGGACCTTTTTCATTATATAAACATGAGAAAGAATATTGTTGCTCATACTTGTGCAAAAAAGGATATACATTTTTCTTTTTGTCATAAGAATGTTAATTGTTCATATTTTCTATTTCCTTTTGTTGATTTTGAACAAGCCTATATTTTGTCGGGCTAGGTTCTTTCTTTTTCTTTTATATTTTGTAATCCTTTTGTTTTAGTAATGCAAAATGAATATTTGAAGGGATCAAACTCTGCCTATAAGGTGTGGTGGTTGCCCGATAATGTTGCTACTTCTCCAACTTTAAGGTTAGAGTTTGAACATCATCTAAGGATATAACTGTACCACTTTGCCTGTGAACAGTTTCAATGCACCCAGATATCAAGCAATGGTGTTCTCCTTGGGCTCAATTAGCCTACACTTCAACATAAGTTACTTAAACTCAGTGATATATTCATATTCCTCTACATATAAAGATCTTGGTGTTGTGGGTGTTTAAACCTAAAGAATATATCATATTTGTAATATACTGACAGATACTTGCAATGCATTTCTCATTCCATTTTGGACCAAATATTAATTTTATTCTTCCAATTTCGTTGTCGAAGATGCTTTAGGTGTTCTCACCATAAACAAAAGCATTCTTCTTTAATTTAATGGTGGCTAGTTTTATCATTGTCTAGTTAGACATCCTTATACTCATAGGCATGTTCCATTATCTGGAGTCACTCAATAAATTCATCTAGATCCATGAGACCATTAAAATCTGGTAAGTTGATATTCACTCCATAGTCATGACTTCTCCTTTGATATTCAATGTCAAATCAAAGTGGCATTGATAGTTCATCACTAGAAACTTCTCGATATCCCTTCAATAAACCTGGAAAGTCACCGTTGTGGCTACAGTTTACCTCACCCAATTGTCACCTCTCAAAGATGACAAGCATCTGTTCCATTTGAAGAATTTTTTTTTGCATATCCTCCATAGTAAACTCCTGAACATCACTTTACAATTTCTCCTAAGCAGCTTTGTGTCATTTTCTTTCATTTAAGGTTTTGACCGGTGTAGGGTTGTAGATTAAAGGTAGGTCATATTTTGGGATTCTGGTGGAAGGTATCGGAGAGAAAATTTAGTGAAGATAGGGGGGTTGAGTTTTGAAAACTTTGGGTTATGGGTAAAGAAGACAAATATCTAAAAATTTAAGGTTTTTCGTGCCTTGATGCAAGATGATACCGTTCAAGGAATCCTAAAAGATGTAAAAAGATAAAAATAGATATATGTAGTGAGAGAACGAAAGTTGGCTGAAATCGAGCAAGAATGGCAGAAGTACAACAATAAGAAGGCAGAAAATTGCAGCTTTCTGTTGTTAAACAGCAATAGGCCACAAGTTCAACAATGAAAGAAGCCTTCAAACGTCCAGGAGAGATCACCACATCGATCCTATCAGGCTACACACACCACCTAAAAGAAATTGAAAGATATAATACTCTGATAGAGAAAATTATGAAAATCATCTCGAAATAACTTAACAATAGCCAAAAGTCATCAAAATACAAGAAATAAAAAGATAATATAATTATAACTTTTGAAATAGGAAATAAATTAAAAAAAAAAACAGAAAAAAATCAAGCATAATTTGATAATGGGCTGAAATCACTTGGTTTGCTCTCTCTTCCACGATTCGCGGAAATCTTCAATTTTGTGTGATCGCAGAATTGCACAATCAGGATTGCGAAAATCATGTGATCGGATTGATCGCGGGGAGCACATGAAAGGGATCGTAGGATGCCCGCTCTCGCCCTTCTGCGAACGCTCCCGTGCCAATCTGTATGTTTACATGTTATAATTTTTTATTTCTAAAAATAAATTTACATATTTTTTTTTAAAATACGCAGAACAATATCTAGATGTTTTAAGTGTTTTAAATTATAAGATATATGAATCGAACATTTCACATATATTTTATTTCAAATCAAAACATAACTCAAAAAAAAAAAAAAAAAAACATTTCTAGGTTATTTCTTGGCTTTCGTATGAATTAGTTCATGTAATGGAAAATTAAACTTGAATTACCGCTTGGAGCAAACTAGGAGAAGGTATCATCATAATTTTGGACCCGCTAGTTATCTCCAATGACTTCAAACTGCTAGAATCTTCAAGAATTTGGCCTGTAACAATGAGTGAAAAGTAAAATATTTTTTGCTTAAACTAAATAGTATAAAAATGAAAACTGAAAAATCAAGTTTAAAAATTGCATAGCATACAAAATAAATTTAAATTGGGATATAATATAAGCTATATTACGAATATTATAATTTCATATAATAAAAGAATTTTTAAATTATACGATTATCTGAGGCATCCACCTTAGGGCAAAAAGCGTACATCTCAATCAAAAAAAATGTAAACCTTACTCCGTCCATTAAAATATAAGCCTTAAGCCAATTTTTGGGTGCCTCATCGTGGGAAAAAATTTGCGTACATAAGACGTACGCAGAGCTGCGTACATCTATAACCTGCAAACAGGTTACAGGGAGGATTTTAGGAGGTTATAACCGCGTTATACCCCCTATAACCTCCATGTGACCTACCTATACCTTCTAATAAGTTCCGCGCTTCTGTTTTGATATATAAGTAGGTTACAGGGAGGTTACAGGGGGTATAACGCGGTTATAACCTCCCGAAATCCTTTCTGTAAACTCAGGTTACAGACGTACGCAGCTCTACGTACGTCTTATGTAGGCAAAATTTTCCCCTCATCGTGAGGCGTGTCTCACCACATGCACCTTGAATGTCTTTTTAATCCATTATTTTTATTATAGTGTTATCATATTGTAATAATAATCTTTATCTTAAAATCTTTAAATAATTATAAAAAATATGAAAATGAATTGAAATTATCTGTTACGACACAATGTTGTGTCGTGTCACATGCATAAGGAAAGCCATCGCTCATGAAAAAACATTGCTAAGAACTCCATGTATAGTTACGTGCAGAGTTCAATGAAATCATGTCACATAGATGTGACAAAAAAAAAAACTTCGGCTCGGTAACACAGGGATATATTTTCCCTGTGTTATTTCGTGTTATTCAGGTGTTATTGTATGTCATTCAGGTGTTATTGTATTCTGAGAATATTCTCGGTGTTATAATAACACAATTAAACATCAATAGTACTTGAATAATACACAATAACACTTGAATAATACATAATAACACATGAATAACACGGAAGGAATATTATCATGTGTTGACATGATTTGATTAGGCTCCGCACGTAACTTATGGAGTCCTGATACAATATTTTGGATTATTCATCGCCCCATTCAAATCCATCACACACAAAAGAGATAGAATGCGAGAGAGTGGGAGAGTGGGAGAGAGGGAGAGAAATCAAAGTCATGGCAAGGAGTTGAAGCCGGTAAGTCCGAAAGAAGACAAAAGAGGCAGAAGAAGAAGCAGTAGAGGAAGAAGAAAAAGAAGCAGAAGAAGGAAGGAGGAGGAGAAGTTCAATTAGGTTCTGAATAGCCAAACGGCTGGCCCGAGCAAAAGGAGGAGGAGGAGGACTCGTATGGCGCGAGCGATTCGAATAAGGCACCCCTGTGCGTCGTCAATCGGCTCGCAGAGGCTTGATCGAACCCCAAAAGCTCAAAAAATCAAAGACATTCGTGCCCTAGCTCTTCGGCAGGAAAATTGAAGTATCGTATCACGTCCGTCCGGAAGCAACTCGTGTTCCGACTTTCGGACGTAGCAGAGAGGGAGGAGAAGTAAAGTGAATTTCTCCCAGGGGTGCGGCTTGCAGGGAACTCGACCGAGCCTCATTTGCTCGGTTCGAAAATATTTTTAGAAATGGTAAAATATTAAATTACTTTAAGCTATTAATAATAATTAATTAAAATGAAATTTTTAGAAATTATATTAAATTTATTTTAATTTTGTTAATAACTATTTAAAGGTAAATGGTGAGACGTTGAAAGCAGGAAAAAGAACCTTGTTGCAGAAAGGAATTGGGATATAAATTTTAATTTAAATGTTTAATTATTTTTTAAAATAATTAAATCAGATTTAAAAGCCTAATTAAAGTATTTTTAAGTTAACCACCCTAAAAAGAAATTTATGAGATGAAATTTATTTAATGCTATATTTTATAGTATATAATAATTCAAATTAATGAGGTAGCTTAATATTAAGATAAAAATATGGCTTAATCAATTAGTTACACGTTTCAGAAAAATAAAAGAACTTTGAATCACTATATTTATATTGGTGCATGTAAATGTTTATATAATTAAATAAATAACTAATTAAATAAATAAATTATGAAAATAGTAATAGAAAATCTAAATTAATAAGAAAAAAAATTAGCCTAAATAGAAGTTAAATACATCTACATCGTGATTATAAATGCACCTAAGAATTAGTTTCACCTAACATAAAAGGATAGTCAATTGGTTGTACGTGTAGTTAATATGTTCTTATTATAAAATAATTTTGTTTATTTACGTGTCTTTATTGTCTCCCATCTTTTCTTTTTACAATGCAAAAAAATCATCTTTTTTTAAATCTTAAATGCAAGTAAAGTAATAAGTTTAATTTAGTTTAGTTTAATTAGTGATTCTTTCATTTATTAAATAATAGTTATAAAAAAATGAATATATAAAATTTTTAATTCACACCATCCAACTTTCTATTTTCGTCTTGGTTAATTTCAAGCTCTGGACAGACCCGTGACATTCTCTCTAGTTATACATTATCATTCTCTACATGGGAAAATGAAAAATATCCCTAGCAATTTCTGGACATATAAAAACTTGAATATCTCTGATTAAAATAACTAAGGTTTTCTATGAACCTACACTGGTTCAACAACAACCTACTAGAACCCCGACTCATGCAACTCAACAGGTAACAAAAAAGGAATGCTTTCTGAAATTCTAAACTCATTTAGATAACTTGAACTTTTCAATTTTTTTATTTTTGAAAGAATTTAATCGTAATGGCACGCACACTATATATACAAGATATTAAACCCAACAACTCTTAGTTGAAAGTCTAAACACTTAAGAAATAGACCAGGTTGTTTAGTAATTTTTGGGATTTAAGTTATTAAAATTTAATATCTTATAAATTTGGATTTAGTAAATCATAAAAAGATTAAGAGTCCGTTTGGGGCAGCTTGTGCGTTTCAAGATAAGCTGTTTATCCTGAAACGCGGCCTGCGGGCCAACCACAGGGGTCGACCCGCGACCTACGTTTAGTGTAAAAACTCAAACGCAGTTTCGGATAAACTGACAAAACGCGTGAACCAAACAGTACGGCAGCGTTTTCAAAAAAATGTCCGCACTTATAAGCTGCACCAAACGGACCCTAAATCTCATAAACTGCTTAGCATGTCCCGTAAAATTATTTGACAATTTCTATCAAAATTTAAAAGCTTAATATATTAGTTGGAATAAGGATCATAATTAAAATTTATTTGTTTTATTAATAATAAAAACTAATTAATTTTCATCCCATTAAAGTGTTTAAAAACTAGCTATATGATTAGAGTAAATCACTTGCTCCCATATTTGATTAAATAAATTACTAAGTATTTTTGTATAATTATTCAGTAGGTTAAATTATTAACAATATTAAAGTTATTTAATTTCAGGATTTAAATATTTTAATAATAAATTATTAAATTGAATTAATTAAAGTTTAATTTATTTTATTTCTGTTAATCTATAAGTAATTATATATAAAATTAAATGATCATTAATAAGAATTTTGTTAAACTAGTCATTTATTAAACAATAATTTAACACTTATCAATAAATAAGTAAATAGTTAATTATGAATTTATTATACTAATTTTAATATATAATTTATTTTAATAAATTAATTATAAAATAATTATTTATCTCGTCTAATTATCTTTTAATTAAAGTTAAATTACATCCAGAAGCCTGAAGCCCATCCTAACTTTCCCCTCTCCCGCCCAAAACCACGCCTAACTTAATCCTCCATCTCCCAGTTTCGCCCAAAACCATCGCCCTCGTGACAGAAACCCTAGAGATACGGTTACGTTTAAAGATAGCTACAAAGGCAACGATGGGATCGTGTTGTACAAAGACTATCGAAACTCCCATCCCCATCGTTCTCGCGCTCCGCTCCTACCCGAATCATTAAGAAACCTAATCGTCGTCTTTCTCCTCATTCCCTTGCTAAATCTGAGATTTATGACGAAAATGGGCAAATTATTGAATATCCAAAATGAAAGTCTGGGAGGATTAAAGTAAAATCCGCTTAATTTCTCCCTTATTTGCTAAATGCGACCTCCGTCTCCAACAGAAATGCAGCATATGTTGAAAAATTAAAGTTATAACAGTAAAGGGAGATATTCTCGCTAGGCGGCGTACCTCGGCATATAAGCTTCTGAGCGCTAGGGAGGGTGTCGGTAAGGGGATGGAGGCTGGACTTCAGATCCCCGACGGTGGATTCAGGAGAAAGGTATACTGGAATCCATTTGCCGCGGAACCTCACTTTGACAGTAATGGAGGAATCCATTTGCTCTTTCTTCTCCATGCGGGCTGCTCCTTCGCTTTGCTCTTTCTTCTCCGTGCGGGCTGATCCAATTAAAGGGAGTAGCTATAAACCGTAGCTTTATCTACGCGGATTTACTTGATTTAGGTTCGATTTTAGCTTACATTCACCCAAATTTAAAAAATAAATAAATAAAATGAATATTTGCTAAATTAGTATAGTATCTCTCCTCCTATTTATTTTTTAACAGATTTTACTAAATTTAGATTTTTAAAAATAAATAAATAAAATGAATAAAGCCAATTTTACTAAATTTAGATTTCATGTTATATTTAACGGATTTAATGCACAAAAAAATAAAATATTGAAATAAGATGTTTAAAACTTCAAATAGAAGTAAATTATCTTAACTAAACTAAATTGCTGAATACTAGTTTGTTGATGAATCAAACCCGAAGGAAATAGAGCAGAGGAGAAGAGAAAGAAAGAGAGAATAGTGCACGGTAATGAAGAGTGATTGGTCTTATCGATTAGTCTTTTCTCAAAAAAATGATTCCTCTGGTTATAGAGTAGGGGGTACAATGAATGAAATTACATGTTTACCTCTGCTTTAATGAGGTCGTTACAGGTTATTTTTGGTATTTTACATATGTGAGTCTATGGCTCGGCCACCTTTTTGGTTGGTTGTTTCAGCAAGGCAGGCTTTAGTTCGGCAAGGCATGCCCAGTGGCCCATGCGGAGCTTATCGTTGATTGACCTTTAATTGCCTTTGAGTCAGTTTTGGTTGGGCTGACTCAGTAAGCTAGACTTTGTCAATTAGTTGATCTAGTCTGGTTATCATCCCTCGATCTTTGGTGAGGAGCTCTTTTCGGAAGAAAGATACTAGGCAATCGAGCAAATGGTGAACCAAAGTAACCTGATACATAGTTCATTTCTTGATGAGAGGGTTCTTTGGGATGATTGTTGGTTATGCTATTGTCAATTCTTGGCCCATGATAGTAAACCTCTAGGGCTTCCATGATATGGCTAGCGATATTGAATTATTTCCCTAAGTACGATTGCGGCAATAGGCAAGTCGATGCGTTCGCTCGGCTTGATCAACCTTTGTTCTTGGTTTGGCTAGTCTGCACTTGATTGATGCTCCTCACCAGAGATTGAGGGATGATAACCAGTCATCTATATCTTTCATATCATATCAAAAATTTCACTATTTTAATTATAAATAAATAAATTCAACTTTCTAGGCATAAAAAAGGTGACATTGAAGTTTAAATTATTTTTTAAAAAATTATTTCAAATTATTTTAAAATCATTTTAATTTTTTTGTTTTAAAATTATTTAAATTATTTAAATTGTTTTAAGTTTCTTTTAAATATTTTTAAATTGACTTCATATGTTTTATTTTGTTAATTCATTATTTAAAAAAGTTTTGAAAGAGTTTTATTTTTTATAGGGTTTTGTTTTTTAAAATTTAATTAAATTATTTTATAATTTACTAAAAAGGGGTTTCAATTATTTCTAATGAAAAATCATTTTTTTTAATTATTTAATTTTTTCCTTCTTTTTTCTTTAAATATTTTTTTTGTACATACCAATCATCTAAAACATTTAATATAATATTTTAACCACCTAAACTATAAATATAAAATTTTAGTCATTTTTTTTTCATTACAAACACACTCCCATGTGAATTGCATTGGTTTACATGAATATCACATAAACATAACATATGAATTACATGGCTTTTGAATGGCCTGAGCATAGAATTTAGTTTTACATACAAATAACCTAGAATTCACATGAAATTCAAATCATCATAGCATGGAATTTAATCTCACAAAAACATGAACCATGCATTACATGGATCAAAGCATGGGATTTAACTTCACATAAACCTAAACTACACACATCACATGGATCAAAACATGGCATTTGACTTCACGTACAAATAACTTAGAATTCACCTGAATGATTTCGTAAACACAACATACAAATTATTAGAAATTTAAGCAACGTATAATTCGAACTTGAAAATATAGTTGAAATTATGATGAAGAGAGAGTGAATAATATTTTATTTTGAAAAGATCTTCCAAAATAGAAGTGAGTTTTGTGCAAAAGAGAAGAGAGAATGTATGATGTTGTGATATACAGTCAAGGAGGAAGGAATGTATCGAAGGGGAAAATAAGGCTTAGGGAAGATGAAACAGAGGACTTAGAATTAGTGAAGAGGAAGTGCGGTTAGAGGATTTGAAGGACAAAGAAAAGAAGAAGAACGAAGAAGAGGAAAAAGAAGAACAAAGAAGAGGGAGAGGAAGAATGGAAAAGAAGGCTTACAGTGGGGAGGAAGCCTGAGAACTTTGGATGGGAGGAGGTAGACCACCAAGTGAAGCACTGGAGTAAGGGAGGAGAGGAGTGAGAGAAGGAGAATGTGTGAGAGTCGTGGAGTCTTACAGGAGTTGTGTGTCATGCGTTTGTGAAGAGGGAGGTAATATATTTTGAAGAAGTTGGTGGTTGAAGAGACACATCGGTTGACCTGTGAATTTAATAGGGACTCTAGGATCTCTAACGGTGTGGTCACATCATTCTCCGTGTAATTATGATGCTTGCTTGAGTGTGATTGCATGGTCACCCCGCTTGGCGGCGTAGCTACACGTTAGAGGAGTTTTTACAGTATGAGTACGCTAGCGAGAAACAAGGATGTGCGGGGGTGTCTTCTTGCATGATACAAATGCCTTGAGGGTGTTGGAATGGTGTGGGTGTGCCTACTCCAAGCACGGGTGCGCCAGAAACCGAAATTTGGTGTTATGCTCAAAATTAAGACCTGAATCTTGTGGAAAATGAAAATTTAAAGAACTCAATAGTTCAATCAATTTTGGCTGAAGTTGTCTCTATGTCAAGGAAATTAAGGTCAAAACGTGGGCCCACTCTACTAGACAAAATTGAGATTTTTAATGAATATTCAATTCATCTTCAAATTTGTCAATTATTATGTTTTTTGTTCACTTTGATTATATTTTGAGTTTGGAGTTAATTTGAGTTCATTTTGAGGGAACCAAGTGTAATTATAATCCAAATTATTTGAATTATCAACTAAATTATATTAGGCTAGATGAGCCGCAAAATGGAGTCTGATCTAGTGACAGAATGTCTCGTCTGAAATATTTCAACAATCCAAATGTATTCGTTAAGTCTGTTTTATAAAATGACACTCCATTAAAAACTTGTTATAAGGGATGAATTCTCATGTATGAAAGCTAACAATGTAAAATTTCACATAATAGTTATGCAATAGTCATTAATAATAAATCAATCTTAGCTTTGTAGAGAAGATGATCATTTTGGGGTATAAAAATGAAATTTTCATAATATTCTCTCATTGGGTTGTATTTTGATTCAATTTTAGGATCTGATTGAAGGTAATTATATTTGAATTTATTTTATGTCATTTATTTTGAATTTATCTTAAATGTTTGAGGTGAAAGAGTTCACCCAAAGTGAGGTTAACAATTACAAACATTGTGATTGACAAATGGACTTAATTCTTCAGAAATTTCTTCACATCCTTCTACAAGGATTTCCATATCCAACTGGTGTACACATATATAGCCCATTCTCAAACGAAAAGGCAAACGAAATTGACCAATTGGACTATAATCAAAGGTTTGAATACTTTTCTTGAGAAGGTTGGGGGGCAATGGGTTGAAGTACCCCACAACATCCTCTGAGCTAATCGCACTACCTTCTGAAGTCTGGCCAGCGAGACACCTTACATAATGTGTTTCGACACAAAGTATGTCATCCCAGTAGATATTAAGGCCTTGAATCCTCGAGTTCAAGATTTTAACTCGGACGACAACGTGAAAAAATTTGGGCAACAACTAAACTTCATAATCAAGCCCAAAATCTTCAAGCTCAAGCTCAAGGTAAGTCTCTCTATGATAGCCCTAGTATGACGCTGCACAACTCCCATTTAGGAACCCCCTGATGATTCCCTCATCAACACACTCCCTTTGCATTCCCTTCACCTCAACATCATATATATGATTGTGAGGTCTCCTGAATGTGATCCCAAAGGATTCTTTTGAACTCAATTGAGCTTTTGAAGTACTACACAACTCTCAACTTGAATTCATTTACATCAACTTCCTTCTCATACCTCAATATCTTGACCTCCTCCTTAAGAGTTAACATCTTTGATCTTATAACCTTCATACTCATGTTACTCTAGCACAGTTCGGCTTCTATCTCCACCAACTGCTCTCGAGTGCTCTTCAAATGATGATGATGCAGCGAAAAGGAAGTCAACATTGTGGACAATTCTGTTATGCACTCCATTAGCTCAGATAATAGGTTTGTAACATCTGTAGCTTTAAAATAATATCGACGCTTGTACTCACCTTGAAAGTACTTGACTTTGAAGAACTTGGAGTCCCGCTCTTTCAAAGAAATGTCGAGCCCACTTGAAGCTCCATAATTTTTTATCTGGAACAAATAACTCTATAACAAGCATATGAGAGAAACATGTGACAACGAAATTTATCATATACTCACAAAGGCCTTGGCCTTCTGGTACCTACTGAACAAATGAATCAACATGTTCTTTGTAATGTAAATCTTGGAAGGAGTGGGTGAAGGCTTCCTCGCTTCTTCACTCCTCATGCATTGCTTCTGAAGAAGCGTCACATAATCACTACTCGATAAGGGCACTTCAGAGGCGCCACGAGGGCTGACTCAAGGCACTTATTTTAGATTTCTTTTACATCTTTGCAAAAAGTAGCCTAGGAAGAGACACAAGAATTTAACTTTAATCATGAATTCATTACTCACAAATTCGTAGATATATTACACCTTGATTTGCGTCCCCTTCAACTAAAAAATTGAGCATTTGTAGTTTTTCATCTTCAGTGACTAGGAGGGAGATGTGCAATTACTAAAGTTTCCCTCTTTCTCTCGGAATCTCCAATCATCTGTGCAAAAAAAAAATCATTTGAACCACTGGCTTATATAATCCTTCATACAAAAATCTAATTGTTTGCTTCGAAAAGAGCCACGACCTTGTGTGCCGCTTGTAAATACACCCTACCAGATGAAAATCTCCAACTTTAGCTTTAACTCATGTTTATTGAATAAGGCAATTAGCCCAATGATGACTTCCACAACCTGATAAAAGAATCAAGTATTAGTCACTACGGTCGTCTTCAAAATGTCTAACAACATAGGTGCCAAAGAAAATCGCAAACCAATCCACAGCGTTGCCTCGAAAATAACAACGTACCCTCCATGAAGAGAATATGCTTGATCGTTTGGGACTGATAATTTCACCACTATATCGTTCGAGAAATAAAATTTCTTCTGGAATGGTATGGGGTCGTCCTCCATCAAGTTTGATATTGCTTCTTCGGGATTCTTGAATTTTCTTTGGGTTTCACTAAGTCGGGGTTCCCCAGATATAAACATGTCAAAACACTAAAAATTCTCTCCTTAAATTGCAACAAAAATATGTAAGGGAACTTTGTTGATCGTATAAATAGGTTGGGTGACTCCAAGATTAGCAATAACAACCAATAAAAGCTCGGTTGATTGCGCAAATGAGTTGGGCAACTCTAATGAGGGCAACAATGATTTTTAGGGGAGCTCGTGTAGACAGGTTAGGAGACTCTGAGATGGGCAACAACAATGTCAAAGGGGGCTTCGTTAATCGTACAAACAAGCTGGGAGACTCCAAAATTTTCTCCACTTATGGCTTTTTCTAAGCTCAAAAGGGCCAAGAAAATTGGCTAAATAAGCCAAAATCAAAGTCTACCCCATGCATCCATCATGTGATTCAGCTTAATTAATGCATCTCATGATCGTGATTTATGTGATCGTGCCTTGCAACCGCTGCCTTCGCTCCGCTTTTTAATCCTACTTGTTCGCATGAGTAAACTGTTGCTACTATATCTGATCCTGTGCAACACAGGCCACATATCTGTGAGGTGGAGTTCCCTCGTACCATTTGGATCTGCATCCAACCATGCATCCTAGGATCTCTGATCTCTCGTGATTCCCAAGCCACAAATCAGATGGTGGACGTGTCGTTCAGATCATGTCCCAAGCATTGCTGGCACGGATCACCGGCGTCTTTATCTCATAGCCTGCATATCGTCCCGTCGACAGACTCGTGCATATGTATGCGACATGCTAACTCGAGTAACTCGCTCCAACTCAGTGACCCGCTAACTGTAGCGCGTTGACCCTCTCCAGCCCGCCGGCTCGTTCTGTCCCGATGGTGTGAACTAATTCGCACAATCACTGCTACTGCCACCACCTGTTGAAGACTTCTAACATCCGTCTACGTGTGTCATCTCTAGTTGTTGCCTCTTGTCGCGAGGACTGCCTATCAACAGTTGTCGCCACACGCCACCTTCAGTAGCCCTAGGAAACTTCAAAATTTCCTCAATTTCTTAGAAAATTCCATAATTTTTGGACGAGAAAGGAAACTCACCAAAAAAATTAAGTGGCAACTGATACATTATTAACAAATATTGGCATTTAGCATAAGTCTCGAGGTGATTATCATGAATTTAAAAGTAACTTTTAGGCAAAAACATTCAAACTCCAATTAAAAATTATCCCTTTCTGGTTTTCCGCATAAAAAATTTTTTGGTATCTATAAATATTAATTTCGTGTGTGATGGTAAGATGTTAAATAATAGTTTTACCATCGTGAATCTTTTGACACACATCAGTAATGATCATGAAAATCAATAGATGCACATATGTTAGTTAAAAATTAAATTAGTGTTAATAATTAATATAAATTAATCTAAAATATTAATTCATAAATAAATATATATATATATATATATGAAAAGTGATGAGCATATAAAAATAGTTATATCAAATTAACTTAATAATTTACTCATTAATATACTGAAATATTATTCTCATTGATTTCAACAACAGTAATTAGTAAAAATAAAAAAAACTTTATTTGCTGAAATCAATAAATTTATTTTTCGGTTTTTTTTTTAAGCTTTTTTTGGGTTTGTTAACTTAGCTAATATAATCAACTTGTAGTGCACATTTTGATCAGCCAAATTTTTTTTTGCAAAATCATGTTTTTAAAAAAAGAAATTCTTTTATCATTTTTTATTGATTTTTTATTTTTTTTTATTTTTTTGGATTTGGCTTGACAATTGTTTTAAATTTAAAGTCCAAATATTGATGGGTAGATTTCTTTTTTATTTTAAATTTTTTATTTTTCAAATAAATATCTTAATTTTATTCTAATTAAAATTTTCTATTTTATCCATGTAATTAATTAATGTTCAAAAAATGTATTAATTTTTTTAATAAATCGCTTAAAATTTTTGTTACATTAATTTTTGTAAATTTAATTAAAATAAACCTCTATAATGAAAAATAAGAAAATTCTTAGGAGGACATTTAAGTTTTTTTTTTTTTTTAATTTAACTTTGATCATAAATTATACATGAAGAAGCAAAGGTGCAAATGCTAGAAATTAGCACTACACACTCAACTAAATACAACAACAGAGCCCTTCATGAGTTCTAATATGACTAAGTTGTTATATCCCTTCATAATCATTTTTAATTTGTGCATATTGGAGTCACTCCTATTTTCTATTTTCTACTTTACTTTTTTATTTTATTTATATTTTAATTTGAAATAAAATATTTTTGATATTTTTTATTTAAAAAAATGTTTTTTTTTTTAAATTAAAGCATCGGAACATTATTTTGAGTAATTTCAAAACTAATATATTTAATTTTTTGGAAATAAAGATAAAAATATGTAAAAAAACACATTAAAAAATATGTTTTTTAGAAATGAAAGAAAAAAAAAAATCAAAATAAGCCCTAAGAATATGTTTCCTTTAAAGCCTCATCATTGTGAGTTTTTCATGTCATTTTATAGATTGATCTTAGCATCCTCCTCTTCCCAAATGATACCCTCTAATATTAGTGATAAATTACAGTATAGATAAATGTGAAAATTAAATGAAACAACTTTTGGATATACTTCAACCACTCATTTTGAACCACTAAAATCTCTCTCTCTCTAGGATAGAAAATTTTTGATGATATATAACTTAAAAAACTTAAAGTCTCATGAATAAATGTTAGGGTTGAGTGAAATCTTTTTGGCTATACTTTAATTATAATATAATTCATTTCCTAGTGTAATACTTTATGCTCTCATGCATTTTCATTTAAAAAAAAAAAAACATTAATCTTTATTGATTAGTCTCCTTTCTTGACCATAAGGACCACCCTTAATCTGATAGTATCTTAAACATCTTGAAAGCTAGAAGTTACAAAATAGATATAATTGGAATTGTCCTAACTAATGATCTAGAAAGTGGATTGAAATCTTTCAAGGGCAAATTGTAATCTTCTGTGCTCCAAATAAAGGAGCTAAAGAAGCCTACATGAACTCTCCAAACCGAACTAATTTTATGAAATTTATCTAACTTCATTTGGATAGCTACTAGTCCAATTGTATCATACTTTAGGAGGTAGCTCTTTCTTTTCTTGGGTCTGCAGGTGGTGCATAGAATATTTATTTTCATTAAATAAAGCTTAAAGAAACCATTCCCCACAAGACAATTCTCAGCCCAAAGTATCATTGGTCAGGTGACATTCTAAGAGATGTTCAGAAATCATTCAATTTTTTGCAAAGCTCTTTCATAGTTTCTTCAACACAAAACTGAAAATCCCATAATTAAACTAATTGCAAACAGAAAACAAATGCGACATGCTCAATGCAAAAGCTAATGGCATCACTTTTACTTCTTTTTTAAAATTTTATTTTAAAAACATATTTAGTTAGTACATTTTTTTTTTATTTTCATAAACTTATTAAATTGCTTTAAAACACTCAAAACATCTAAAATCTAATAAGTAATCTTAAAAACAACTAAACATTTCATTCATACTGAACGTCTTTTATTTCAAATAAAAATATAAACAAAGTAAGAATAAAAATAAAAAAGAGAGGATTACACTGGTAGCTAGGGCTGTCAAAAAAGCTCGTTGTTCGCGAACAGTTCGTGTTCGGTTCGCCAATGAGTTTGTGTTTGATTTGTTCGATAAGTAGACGAGACGAACATGAACAAATTTTTTTTCGTTCGGTTAGTTAAATGAACCAAACACGAACAGTGATGCGTTCGTTCGTATTTGAATCGTTATTGTTGGAAATATAAAATAATTTAAAATAATTATATATAAAATTTTTATGATATTCAAAAAATTAAATTTTATAAATTATAATATATAATAAAATAATAATAATAATAGTATATTAATATACTATATTAGTAATATACTTATATATATATTATATATTTATATAATATAAGTTATATAATTAATTTATATATATTAATATTAGGGATGTCAAACTGGCTTATTGTTCGCGAACAGCTCGTGTTCGGCTCGTTCGTTAAGAAACGAACACGAACAGTAACTTCACGAACAATTTCAAACACGAGCTTATTTCAAACAAACTAAATTTCAAACGAACCAAACACGAACACAAGCTTTGTTTGTTCATGTTCGATTCGTTTACACCCCTACTGGTAGCACACAGTTCTTTTATGTATGCACACACCTCGCACAAACTTTCATATATATATATATATATATATATATATATATATATATATATATAGCACTTTCACACTTTAAGCCTATGAAGAAAAAAATAGTATTTCACTTCTAAAAAATGATAATTGCGCTATTTTTTATGTGATATTAAAGGCTTGAGTACTATGTGTATGCATAAGAAAATCTAGACGTGATATGTAAATACATAAAAATTGTGTGCCTTATGTTATGTATGTAAATGACCGAAATAAAAAATGAAAAATCAAAATCAAAATTAATTCCAAATGATCCCTAAGAAGTTCAACACAAATCTGTGGAAGAATTCATTTCAAAGTTCAAAATTACCATCAACTCAACAAAATCCCTAAAAAAACCCAAGGATCCATCGGAGGGGCACTACGATGCCATTGGCCAAGTGCGCTCCGAAGACAGGTGCAAGTAGCACCTGTACAAACATGAAAACTTTCTACATGACCTAATATATACTAACAATGACATTTAAGACCCTTCAACTTGACCTGGCAAAAACAGAATCATAACAATAGCAGTATGATCAAAGGCACGAAAAAATAGCAGATTTAAGAAGCCAGTACCCGTCCGATCATTCCCTGAGTCCACATAGCCGTCTCCTTCAACTGATCATCCTCAGAACTGAAGCATTCTCCCAAGAAACGAACATGAAAATTAGCATTTTTTAGCAGAAGTTTGATGCTGGGTCCGAGGGTATCAGCCAGATCACCAATGACAGCAACCGCCGCCTTCGTCACCGCATCATCCCTGAATCAGATTAACAGGAGGGAGATTCTTTCGTTAAGATGTCACAAAACTAAAAGCAATATTAAAAAGAGAAATTTGCATGCATGTCACACAAATCATACATATTTGAGTTCAAATCATTCATATATCAACACAAAAATACAATCATTTCACTTCTTAAAATGTGCTTTACACCTTTTCATGCATGGTAGGATCTTAGGTGTTAGATATTTAAATGCATAAGAATTGAGAGGTATGTATGTAAATGTTCCTATATATATGTACAAATATAACACCTAAATTTTCATAATTACATTTATAACACTTTGGTCTGATAAACCTATACATAAAAATGTGTAGTTAAAATTTTAAAAGTATGTGATAGTTAAATTTTTTTAGGTGATGATAAAGATTTTAGTGCTACACAAGTAAAATTGAAGTTTGGGGATTAAATATGTAAATACAAAAGAATTATGTGGTGTGTATGATAAATATCCCTATTAAAAAAATGTGAGTACCAGAAACAGCTACCTGTTTTTCTCCCTGAACACAGCCTCTGTGAACTGCAGAAGATGACTTGCAAAAGGTATCATCAGATCCGCCTTCGAGGCTTTGAATCCTTGAAGAATGCCTGAGTATGCTTCGAAGATGCCTCGTCTCAACTGATTTCCATATTCGAGCATATCTTCATCATTATCATCCAAAGTAGCGCAGAGCTCCGCAGCCCCCTGCAGCATCGGCATGACATACGGGACATACTTCTCAAAATTCTCCCCAATCGCGAGGGCGATATCCCCAAAGCAGGAGAATATTGGAGCTTTAACCGACCGATGAAGTAACGAATTTGACAGATTCTTTAGAAGATTCGTCATGATTCCATCACAGAATGGAAGGACCTTATCTTCCATGGCGCGACATATATCGCCAACCACGCCAACGGATATAGAGCAGACCTGATACTCTTCGTAGTTCTGCAAACCCATATCAAGATATTGATATAACTCAGGCATGTACTTGACGAACTCTTGACCGGTAGCATAAGCAAAAGCTCCGATCGCAAGCATGGCTTCTTCATGCACAGTGGAGCTGCGACAAGCAAAGACTCTGAGAAACAACGCCATTAATTGATCGGCAGCTTGAATAAATATCAGTTTTGTGTCAACAGAGGAGCACAGTTTCTGTATTATTACTTGCAAAACACCACAGAGCAATGCCTGCAGATCACTCTGCTTCTCTTTTTCTTCAGAAGATAATATTTGAAGCTCCACAGTCCTGCCTAATCTGTTCATGATTTCGTTAAGTAATTGAGCAATCATATTCACTGTCTCGGGAATTTGACTGCATCTTACTATCTCGTTCAGTGTTTCGTATGCAGAACAACGTAATTTGGAGCTGCTGACATCGGTGCGATCCACGGTCCAAAGAAGAGCGGAAATAATCTCGCCCAGGTAAGGTGTGAGAATAGACGAACCCGATTCTGCATCTTCATAACCTTGAGCGAGAAAATAGATGGCTCCGCAAACCTTGTCAGCCACGTTAGGGGCATCGCGAATACCTTCCAGCAATACAGAAATGACTCGATGTAAATTGGCCGGCGTCACAACTTGGTATTCACTGTTAGGAGAATGTAGAATCTCAAATATCCGACCCAAAGTCCATGCCGTAGTATCTTTCACCTGGCTATTCTGATCTTTCATCGCATTCAGCAGAAAATCCAGTCCAGCATGAACCATTGGTAAAAGTTTTTCAATAGACGGACCTTCAAGAATGGATCCGAATGCAAAAGTAGCCGCCTCGCGGCTCCTCCAATCGGGTTTCATGATATTATCCTCGACAAAAGGCATCACAAGGGGCAAAACCTCGTCGCCGACGGTCTTCGCAACAAGCCCGAGACACGTACCACCCGCCATGGAAAGATTCCATATGCTGTCATCTTGATCCTGGTCCTCTTCCTGCTTGAGAAGGGTTTCCAGCAGCATCGGAACGAGCATACCGAGAGCTCTCTGTATGAAATGATGATACCCCTCCGAGCTTTTGACATCCGCTCCCTCAATTTCGTCTTGTATTTGGATCTCCATGTCGCATATGGAGCTCCAAAATTCAACAGCTTGAAGCGCGACAGACTCCTCATCTGCCTTCACGGCATTCGCCGTCAAACTGAAAAGTGTTTGCATGTAAGGTCCGAGAATTTCATAGTACATGGAAGCGATAGAAACGAGGCATTCAAAAGCCGCCTGTCTGATTTCCGATTCATTTGACACGGCCGTGTCACATACTATTTTCATGATATAATTTCTCTCCATCTCGTTCTCAAAATTAGTCTGTGCGAAATCGAGGGCATTGTATAAGGATCTTACAGCGGCCAGACGAACCTTAAAGCTATCCTGTGCCCCGCTCATTCCCTGTACGACCGCAGTAAGAACAGCATTTACTTGTTCCTGCTCCAAATCTTGAGGAGAAATCTCTTCACAAACATATCCTAGTGTCTCTAATGTCGCCTGTCTCAAAGTAGCTGGTGTATCTGGTTGGGTCATGTTGGTTAGAAGCCGCCCAATGAGATCCTGCCATTCTCTTCGAGGTATTTCAATGAATGCAACCTTAGCAATAACTTGGGATGCAGTTTGACTTGCCTCAGATACAGGTGAGCTGAGCGTTTGTAGTAGTGATTCCTTGATTTGAAATTTGAGAGAAGCATCGATATTGATCCATTGTTGAGTCAACTCACCTTTTCTGAGGGCATCCTTAGCATCTAATGAGTTCTTAAGGATAATGCCGGCGAGTTTTCGTGATTCTGGAGGTTTATGTTCGCTGGATAATTCCTCAGACAAAGAGAAGAGGAAGTGAGGAAGATTTTGTGCCTGAAATTGCTTGAGGTTCTCCTCTGCAGCAATTCTAACATGCCCATCAGCAGATTGGGCTGACAGAAGAAGCTGGGTAATCTGCAAAGACATGCTGAAGATACTGCCATAGCACAAGGATTATATAAAGAGAAGGTTAACCATCAGAAAAAAAATAGTAAACCATTTCAAGTTAATCAAGATAAATAAAGCAATTCAAGATAACAATGCAAGTTATAACTAGAAGATGACACAATGATTAGAGAAATATAACAAATATCACAAATTTGCAATAAAATAAATTAGCATCGCTAGACATGAGTTGGGTGAATCTCCTAGACCAGGCAAAGGAAAACAATACGCCTCACACATCTTCCAATGGGATTGCATACTTATAAATTCTTTAGGCAAGTCAAACAACATGAGTAGAAATTCACTTCTTCATCATCAATAGTCATATGCTAACTCTTTGTGGTCGGGTTTATGAAACTTTAATTTATATTCATTTATGCTAAATATTCCCTGAGAATTAAAAGATATATTACATAAATCATTATGAATAAACTTTACCCATGCTAAACCTTAGATCTGCCTCTTCTCCTCATACTCCTACTTTTCTCTATTCATCTAATGGAGGATTTTCTCCCTTCATTGTACATGTATAAGCCAAATAAAAAGAAAAAGAAATCAAAAGAAAAGAACAACTTCTATTTCTCAACAATGGTCAACTTGGTACAATTTTTGGTTTCCCTTATCCAGTGTTGTGAAAAGGAGTAACCCTTTACAACTGCTAAAAGGGAACTTTACATAAATACCACACAATTCTTAGGTATTTACATATTAAACACCCACAGTTCAATGTTTACTTTTATCACACCTTGGTCTAAAAAATATATGCAAAAAAAAGTGTATTTCACGTTTCAAAAGATAGTGATGCTGGTCTTCTTAATGTGATGTTCAACATTTGAGTGGCATGCATGTAAACATGAATCTTCAGGTGTTAGATGTGCAATTACAAGAATTGTGTGGTATGAATGTAAATGCTCCTTGCTAAAAAGAAGTGAGTGCTTGCACTTCTCAACTTTCAAAGAACGTTTTAGTAGAAGATAGATACATCCAACTATGACAATGTTATCATTCTAATTCAGTATGTGAATGGCGCGTTGCTTACCATTTAAAGATGTTCCAAAGTGCACGTAGAAACTAACATACCTATGACAATCATATTTTGAAATATTGGAGGAACAATTTGTTGAGAAAGAGATTTTTCTACATAGGGATTATTGACACTCCACAGTCCACATACTTTATCTAAATCAATATATAACCGGTATAAAAAAAAGAATGCATGTTACTTCTATAATAAATCAATCTGGTGATTAAGTACAAGAAAGGAGTGCACAACAACAAGGCCAATAAAATGTCTAGTTCGAGCACAAACGGATCCACAACCTACAATCTTGTTTATAAAAAGAGTTGCCAATGTGCTTCAAAGAGAGCAATTGTTGAATTCATCACATCCAAGTTTCAAAGGGAGTGGGAAGCCTTTAAAACAACAAATTGGAGTCCCATGACCAAATTTTCAAAGGGTGAAGGGAGCCTTTAAAAGAGTTCAACAACAAATTGGAACCCTAGAAGGCCATAACCATCGAATGAAACCGCAAAGTCCTTAGGAAGCCAAAACAACTTCATACATTAAATTATTGGTTTTGAGTCATCAATTTTAGTGAGCATATAACTGAAAACAAGTTGTATTATACCATAGACCATTTATGTGTGCTGAAAGATATCAATTATTTGGTTTGGAAATGAGAAGCTCATACTTCAAGAGTTTATTGTGTGAAACTTCAAAAATGAAAGCATTGTGTTTATTGGCAAAAGATGCACTATGATGTACAAGGTTTTTTAAATATATCTACTCTATATAATCAAAGTTTCAAACTAGATGATGTGACCGCAAATACCAAATAAGACATCAGAAACTATTTGGACGATGATTAAAGATAACACAAAAAGAGTCTAATTATCTATCATCATAGTGCGCCATTTAGGAAAGTGATGTATTCGCTCATGCTAGAAAACCATCACAAGAGAGAGAACAAAATTACTTTTCCAGCATCATTGGAATCATTTTGAACTGTACCAATCTAGTATGACAAACGAAGCCAACAAAATTCTTAGTATTTCCCAAAAGGACTTCAAGATTTGATGGACAAAAAGTGCTACTGAAGTAAATAATAGTTCCATATGCTGAGAAGCTGTGATGCACGAGATTTGAAAACAGAAGAAGGTATTCCATGTATGTAGTTTTCCTTCAACCGTGATTTCCATAGGTAACAACAACAGGCCTTCATTCCACAAGGTGGGGAGACAAGATTTACACGGGTCAAACATCAAAATTCATTTTAAGATGTGCTAAAGTTACTTGTCATAGAAGCCCTTTTGTGAGAGATTTAAGTTGGTACTGAGGATGATGTTGTGGTAAAAAGAACAACGTGAACATCAATTACTAAACCAGCACGTGAAAGAAAATAAGAAGAAGTCATAGAAGAATAAGGCTCGCCATGAAAAACATAAGGTCAAGTTAAATAATTGAGACTAAAAAGTTGCTCAAGTTTAGTTGCACTTGATGAAGTACAAACTAAAATTCTAAGGATACAACATCAAGTACATTCCTTACTGCATGAGGGTCTGCTATTTTATGACTTCAGAGAATAAGAACTTGTCAGAACTCCCACTGCTCGAATATAAAGAGAAACACAAGAGAGTGATTCATTTAACTGATGATCCCAATACCAATCTTTATGAGAAATTACATTTGCATTATAATGTGAAAAACTGAAAATTAAGTCTTAAAGATAAACAAGAAAGGATTAACGTATTAAAAAGGAAGATGGAACTCAATTAATTTATTGGCATCGACAGAGCATCAAAAGAGAACCATAAAACACATCTAGTGGATCTCAACGGAGTGAGGCTGCTAATTAAATTTTGAATTTTAGGTTAACAAACACACCAAGTTTCATAAACAACAGACCACGATAAAATACAAGAAGAAGAACGGTGATGCTTCTTTGAATCCACTCGTTCTATAGCTCTAACTCCACAATCCCTCTCTCTACTCTCCAATTCTAAAATTCGCCAAGAGGAAAAGTACAGTCTCTCTAAAACTCTGCCTCAAGAAGCTTTTGGTAAAAGGCTAACATCATTCTAGGAAAATTAGAAGAAGAATGATAATGTTTCTTGAATCCTCCCACTTTCTGTATTTCCTTAACTCCGCAGAGTATATACCTACTCTCCAATTCTGAAATTTGCTAAGAGGCAAAGCAAAAATCTCTCAAAAATTCTAACTCAAGAAGCTTGTGTCAAATAGGGTTGTCAAAATTAAACTTGATGCATGTACCCAACCCAAGTACTAAGACCCAACTCAACAAAATTGAATTTTGGATTGACTCAATTAATTTTTAGGTCGGGTTTAGGTATAGAACTTAACACAATTAATTTTCAGATTGGGTTCAGTTAAACCCACCAACACAATTTTGACCTGAATAACAATTATGTTTAAAGCTAAATGGACTATGCAGGTCAAGTTCATGTATATTTCAATATTCAGGTCAAGTTTCAGTAGGGTCAGTCGGAGCTTTCTGATCCAAACCTCACATGTGAATTCGATTTAGCTCCTCGACTATTAAGTGCCCAAAACCCTCATTAAGATCGCTTGGAACCTATTAGACTTTAATGAATTGCTCACCCTTGGCTTAGGTTCCTGCTAGGCCCAACTTGTTAAAACCTTTTGAGAAGCCAACCAATGCATAGCTAGCATTGTCATGAGTCGTTAGGTTAAAAGCCATCAACACATTCAAAGCATAACTCCAAATTTGGAGTCAATTTAGCAACATCAACCTACGATCTTCAAACTAACATCTCATTTCCATGTCATTTGGCCATGAAAACTAAAGTGCTCAAAACTTTCAGTAGGATTCCCATGAATCCACTGTTTAAAATTATGTAATAAGGCACGTCTTAAGACCCTCGATGTAATTCCGAAGAAAAGTGCTTCGAGGCAAATGCCTCGAGCAGCTTGAGCAAGGTGTATGCCTTAAACAGCTTGGGGGAAGCGTACGCCGCACATTTGTTTAGGCCCACCTCAAGTCATACCTCGTCTTGATTCCACTTGAAGTTTTTTTCTCCATATATTAGATGATTTGAATACGAAAAAAAGTTGCAATCTCATGCATAAGAGCTCCCCTCTCCCCAATCAGTGTCAATGATTGTTACGTTTGCAGTCGGCTTCGCCAATGTCATTCGTTGCTTCTATCGTTAAAACAGTCTATGATGTCACTACTTCTTCAGCTACAACAGCCGCCATCTTTGTATTCTATAGCTACACATTGCTCTTGCGCGGTCATTGTCTCTTGCTGCTCATGTTGCTATCACTGTTGCCAACTACTCCTGTTGCTACCGCTTTCTACTGCGCTAGCTTTTGATTATTTATTATACTCTTATTATGTTAGTTGAATGATAGGAGTGAGAGAAGTTTTATATGCTAAACTCATCATATAACTTTGATATTTTCTTACATTCAGCTCATTTTTTTGTTAGTTTGGTGCCTTTAATCTGTTGATATTTACAATATATTTTTGTTTTGTTGAAATTGTTACATGATAATTTGTAACTTACATAATTTCTTATTTCATATAAACACAATTTATCTCTTTTTACCGAATTAAAATGTTGATATGTCTTTCTTTAATAGGTCAATAATTTATGATGCCAGTATATTATTTTTTACCTATTTATTCCAACTTACACAATTTTCAAACTGTGCGGCTCGTGCTTCAGATTGCCTGGAGGCTTCTGCATCACCTCAAAAAAAAGAAAAAATCTTAATACCCAATTGGGCAATTTTAAACATAACATGAACCTAGTAACCTTCATTCACTTAGCACTAATAGCCTTGGATCCTGCCTCAACCAACTTATTTCCAATTAATTGGTATTATATGGACCCATTGAGTCAACAACCATCGACAACCCCACCCCACCAAAAAAAGAAAAAAAAAATTCACATAAAACATCTTATTTGTGTGTCTTTTGGCCATAGTTTTCAGTTTAAACATTTATGAACGACAACCTTATCCCAAAATTCTTCCTTAGCACCTGCCGCACTGTGTCGACTTTTCAATGCCTTCTTCTATTGAGTCTCCTTTCTTAGCAATTCCTCTACGACTCTCCCAACAAATATCCCATTCTTCTGAGATTTCATTGATTGCAATAATCTTAACCCCTATTATAGCTTCTCAATGATTTTAATTGAAAACTTTGCACCTAGTGGCAACCCCAACTTTGGTCATGTAATGGCAACGTTTAACTAGCATTCAATTGATGTCATTTCACCCAGCAAAAACCCAAATCAAGCATCAAGAACCACCTTGTAGGAAATAAACACTTCAACTTGGCGCTCAACCGAAATCTATCTACTCAATTTACATTAGATCCTTTCTTAAGAATCTAAGGGTTCAATGTTGTGACTTCCTTAGGGCCTTTCCGAAATTGAGGGAATAGACAAAAAATTTCATTTAATCTTCACATGTTTACCAATAAAGATTCTTTTTTTGCACGAGGGCCAGTAGATGGCTCAAAAAACCCTCATGAAAGATGCCTCCGAATGAGTTGAATCTTAGTTGTCCTTAGCTAATTTTCATAGTTACCTTAAGTTACAAAAGCTTCTTCTAGTTCTTATCAAGTATTAAACCATAATTTCTCATTTGGTCACGGCATATATCAATTTTTTTTTGCATCATGTTTCACGCATAGACATTTGGTCTCAATTTTTAAAGTAAATGTAAGCCAATTAATTCAATCCTATTATGAAAATTGATGTAGAGTTTTTTTCCACTTTATGAACAAAACCTACAAGGGTTATAAGATCAACAAAATCAACATTATCCCAAAAAATATTGTATGTTCCTCCTCACTCTTTCTTGGCAGTCCTTCTCTATGAGTGGAAAGATCATGTGCACCCTTAATCTACACACATAACCTCCAAACATGTTGAACTAGCTTAATATAAAGTAACAAAATAGAAACCAACAATTAACAAAACAAAACTAAGAACTAAGGTGTTTTGCATGGATTGAGACATAAGCCATAAAATAAATTAAAGAACTCATCAATTTAAAATGATTCATAAATACGATATAAATTATTGATGTATTGGTTTATTTTATTTTAAAAAAGACAAATCATAAATATGAATCTTAAATGTTGATATAAAATGAAAGTTTGAACAAGCATTCGCCGGAGTGTTCTGGGTACTATTTCCTTTTAAAACTACTTAGAAAATAAGAATGTACGCTACCTATCACTGTTAGAAAATTCTTAAAAAAACAATAACTTCAAAATACGCATTGTCACAAAAAAAATGCAACGCTCAAACGTGCTTTTTTTAAAGCAAATCCAAATCAATAGAGCAGAGAAGGCAATAGCTGATTGTACAAGCATTTAACGAACTATGAAAAGTGGGAACCAGAAATTACACCAGAAATCCAAGCACAAACTATTTCGAGCTGAAACACAAGCAAATAAGAGATACAGAGAAATGTTTAGAGCTGAAACACCAGAAAATCGTGGCTGAAGCGGAAATACAGCAAAAAATAAGCTAAGTAAGCCAATGACCACACGTATTCAGACATACACATAAAATCAAATCGAGACATAAAAATAACCCTAAGAACCCTAAATAAACCAAAAAATAGATACAGAGAAATGTCTCCAGCAAAAGCAAATGAAGCCCCAACCATTTCACACATGATCTACACAATCGCAACAAAACAACGGATCAACTTTTCAGAAAGAAATACCTCAGTCGCAGAACCACCCAATGGTCGGATTATCGGATTGCGACTTCCTCAAACCAAGGAAAAGCAGGAAAAGGAGGCAATCGGGGGCTTAGTTCTCTGCTCTGGACTTCTCCTCTTGACTGGCGATCGATCGGAAATGAGGGGTAGCTAAAATTGAAATGTGACAGAGAAGGCTTTGAATGTTTTCGAACGAGTTAGGGAAGCGGGAGGAACAGAATGCGTGTCAGAGAAACCCTAATTTTTGAAAGCGTAGCCGGGGCTCGGCGTTTTGTAATAGGGCCACATGGCTGGTGAACGTAGGGCTGTCAAAAATGCTCCTCTTTCACGAACAGGTCGTGTTCGGTTCGTCAATGAGTTCGTGTTCGATTCGTTTGATAAATAAACGAGACGAAGATGAACATTTTTTTTTCGTTCGGTTAGTTAAATGAATCAAACACGAACAGTAATGCGTTCGTTCGTGTTCGAATCGTTATTATTCAAAATATAAAATAATTTAAAATAATTAATTTTATATATATATATATATATATTATTATATTTATATAATATAAATTATATAACTAATATAATATATTATTTATATATATTAATATTAGAGATGTCAAACAGGCTCATCGTTCGAGAACAACTCGTGTTCGGCTCGTTCGTTAAGAAACGAACACGAACAGTGACTTCACGAACAATTTCGAACATGAGCTTATTTCAAACAAACTAAATTTCAAACGAATCAAACACGAACACAAGCTCTGTTCGTTCGTGTTCGGTTCATTTACACCCATAGGTGAATGTAACCTTCCTTTGCCCCTTATTTTTCATTTCACTTCAAGCCATAGTTTATCTTAAAATGTGACTTGCACATCGAGGGGTTGGACCTAAAGCCTGTAATTAATGAAAAAATATAATTATATTTTCGGATAAAACAGACAAAACACGATATCCAAATAGTAATACAACATTTTCAAAAAGTGCTCATACACTTATAAGCTGTCTCAAACAGATCCTAAATATAAAATAAAATTTCTTAAATAAATATTTTATTTCTTTTATTTTAAACTTTATTTTATAAAAAAAATTTAAATAGAAATTTAAAATTAAAATATCTCTAATGGTGCAACTTGTGTACAACTAAAGGGAGGCTTCTTAAATAGATAAAATTTGGTGAATTAAAAAAAAGAGTTATGAATCTCATAAATAAAATGGAGATGGACTAAGAAAAACAACATTGTGTTTGAGCAAATTTCTCTCATTAACTACTAAATTTCTCTCTCTCCCACACACACACACACGCACCCACACTTTCACGCACACGCACACTCTTTCTCACACAAGCACACATAATGATTTAGGGTGTGTTGCGGGTAATTTATTGATGCGGACGACATTTTGAAAATGTCAGATTCACGCGTTGGGAGGGCTTATCCAAAAACGGCATTTTGGCATCCTTGCGGACGAGGAATCGACCCCGCGTCCAGCGTCTTCATTTCACCTCTGATTTTTCCTCCCGTGCTCTTCTTCTCCCCGTCTCCTCCCTCGTCGTTTGAGGTGCCCTACCTCGATCTCAAGACATGGCAAACTTCGCTTCTTCTCGACGAAGTGGGGGAGTGGGTACTAAGACAGTAGATGAAAGCTCTGAGATGATCCAATACCTCTACCTCGAACCGGCCATCCTCGTCGTCCCCTGCGTTATCCTGGATCCATTTGAGATGTTTTCTCATTTTTGCTTCGTCCCCAGTTCCAATATTGAATTTATTGTCCTTTTGGTGTGCTGTTTGCTTTCGTAGCACCACTCCTTGGTGATCAATCACAAGAAAACCGACAGTTCTCAAACTAATGAATACCGAGACTTTTCACATGCTTTGGTCTAGCATTGCTTTTTTTTTTTTTTTTCAATTTTTCTACTAGGATTATAACCCATCTATGCTTGTGTTGTGAAGTTTATCTTTTTCCTACCGAGAGTTGATCTCTTTCATTTCCTCTTTTAATTAGATATGATATTCTTTCAAAGTGATCTCGTATTTCTTTTGTGATTTTAATTTTCAAATGGCTGGTGTCACACTTAAGAGAGATCACTTGCAGCCAAGGTTTATGTATTTGTTTAGTTAATTTGGCATCCTTGTATTTGTAGCTAAAAGTTTTTTCCCCCAAGTTTTATGCTTGAGTTGTAGCTTTTCATGGATACATTAATTTAATAATTCTACATAAAAATTTATATGTTGGTCATTCGTATCTTTACTGGTAGCTTTTCATGGCAATTTAATAGATCATTATTCTTTCATTCAGTTAATTTTATATTGCACATAAAAATATATAAGCTTATTTAAATTAGGGGCAGAATGATCATTTATCCAGAATTAGTCATTTTTCAAACGCATAAACCAAACAGTCAGCTATTTTAATGTATTTCATTGAATCATGTGGATGCACGTTATTAAGGGACTGTTTGTGACAGATGTTTTATTGCTTTGCGTTTCAAACCAGCACCACAACCATGTTTGGGGAACTGTTTCCCTGTAGTTTTTTAGAAGTTTTGCAGTGATAAGCTATTTTTTTCAACATGATTTGTAAAGTGTTGTGGATGTAAAAAAATCGTTGTTTTGTTTTCTTGGAAAAAATATATATAATTTCGATCACAATTTTCGAAAAATTTGGGATCTATTTGAGGCAGCTGCAACTGTTGCAAAAAAAAGTAGTGAAGCGATTGTAGAAGCTCTTGTTCAAAAAACTGCGGTGGATATTAAAAAAATTCTTAAAATTCATAATAAAACTTTCTTGTAACTACTACACTTAAGGTCTATTTGAGATAGTTTTAGTTATTCGAGAAATAGTTGTGAAACTACTGAAGAAAAAATTATGATTGTTATTACAAATTTATTATATTTTTACAAAGTCAGACAGCAACATTCTAGCAGTTACCACATTTTAATAACTCAAGCTGAAAAAATAGCTTTCTATCACAAAAATTTCTAAACAAAAGCAAGAAATTAGTTCTCAAAACAGAACTGTGGTGGCAATCCGAAAAGCAAAGTAGCCGGAAAGCTAGCCCAAAGAGACCTTAGTCATGTATGATTGCAAACATAACTTTCAAGTACAATTTTTTTAAAAAAATAGACAAAATATATTTTTTTTTTCAAATAGAAAAAAGAATGTTGCGGCACCGCACCATAACCCCAAACACACCATTGATTTCTCCACCACAACATTACAATTAAATTTTTAAAAAGCGACTTCTACCTTAAACAAACCCTAAATGGAGTAATGTGGTGGTAAACTAAGGGCCTGTTTGGTGCAACTAATCCTAGCGTTAAGTGTTTTCATAACGTCGCGAAGCCATTTGGTTAGTGCGTTGGGGCTGGAAGTCAAGGAACGCGCGTATGGTTTTACGTTATAACCCGAATGATTTACGGACGTTCTCTATACCCCGCGTTCCGCGTTCCATCGCAACTTATTAGTTTTGAGCCCTCAATCCCGTCTCCGTTCGACAAAGTCGCGTCGAAGAGGGGAGGAGGCCATGACTTGGGCAAGGTTTTGAGCCGAGAGGGATCGCGAGAGATGAGGAAAGGGCTTATCGACGCAAAAAGAGGTGGCAGCAACCGGGTGGTCGCCGGCGAGGACCGCCTGCTGGCAGCTTGGAGCGAAATCCCGGAATCGGCGAGGGTTTTCGCGAAAACGAGGGCTGCGGTTGTCTTGCGTGCGATAAATAGAGGAGAGAGAGTATGCGAAGATTTTATAAAGATGATAATAATAATACTATTATTAAAATAATAATAATTATAATAATAACAAATATTATTCAATTAATCATCAATCCGCACATTTTTAGCCTGTACACATCCTCACAACGAAGTGGATGTCCTTCTTGACTAAAATCGACGTTCCAGAATCATTTATGCAGTCCGTTTCGTCATCCCGGGTCATTCAGACCACTTATTCAGCGATCAGACTTCTATTTCATCTTGTGGCTTCTGTTTTATCTATTATTTTGCTCATACTGTTCTATTACAAATATCTTCACTAAACAAGGGTAGAATGATCATTTATCCAACAACAGCTGGCAATAAGTTGTTCTGCATAAGCTCCCACAAACAACAAGACATTTTATCCTGATAAACTGCAGAATATCATGTTATCATGATAATCTGCTTATCAACAGATTATTAATAATCTACAGCTGCCCCAAACATACCCTAATTGCCTCTATAAGGAATAAACCATCACAGCGAATAATTTAGTGGTCATGATTGTACTTCCAATTAATCTTAGCCCAAATAAGGCAATAAAGGATTTAAGAATAGTTATTTAAAACTAAAAAAATGTTTATTTAAA